>PITB01034815.1:0-12787 GCA_004024585.1 Paradoxurus hermaphroditus | reverse complement strand
AATAAATGCACCCTACATGACTTTCTGCACTAGACCTTTTGAGTCTTAATGACTCACCCTGTTTCCTCCACTGCCATGAAATGGGTGCTTTATTCATTTTAGGAGTGAATTGATAATAAGAGCAAATATGTACCAAACAGGTATCGGCTCATTTAATCCTCACAAAAACTCCATGAAGCAGGACAAGAGCAACCTCCACTCTATGGATGGGAAACTGGACCTAAAGAATATCTTGTCCAAAATCACAGAGCTAGTGACTGGAAGAGTCAGCCAAACTACTTTTCTGGATAAAAGGTAAGGAAGGAAGGAGGGAGGGGAGAAAGGTGGGAGGTCAGGACGGAGGGAGGAAGGAAGGATGGAAATACATTATAATTTTTATCCCAGGCTAAGGCACACCCCTGCCGAAATGCGAATGTTGCTATTTGGAGGGTCATTAAGAACTTTTCCTACCATAGTGCCTAAAATTCCCACCTTTACATTCGTGTCGTTGGATTCAGGTCCCCAAATAGAAATATCCTTCACCAAGGACAGCACCAAGACCATGGCAAGCGCTCACGTGTGTTGGTATGTTCTACTTCACGCAGCTGGGAAGGGCTCTGAGACTCTGGACCACGAAAATGGCAAGTAGGGGGAGATGGAAGGAAACCAAAATTAGACCAAATTTTGGTCCATCCTTTGACCAAAATTAGAGAATATGAGCAATTCTTTGGGGGAAAAAAAAGAACCCTCAAACTCTCTGCTTAAATGAGACATCACCACAGGGGACAGCACGGTATCAAAACATTATTTCCAGGAAGAATGACAAGAAAAAATGGGCCTCTTGGAGCAGGGGAAAGAGAATCCCCAAATTCTTCACCCACATCCTAGCTCGGACAGGGCGTCCTCCTTCCAGGCGAAGGCTGAGGGGCAGAGGCTGGCAAAGGCTTACTGGTAAGAGAAGCCTAGAGAGGAGATCACAGAAGTGTAAGAGAGGATTAACTCGGGGACAAAGTGACAAGAGGAAAAACGAGGATTAGCCATCAGGGACAAGTGGGGCATGGCGGAAGTCTCACAAAAACTGAGCAGCAAAATAATGAGAAACTTGGAGGCCAAAGGTTGTGTTGGTGAACCCAAGAGGCACAACCAAACCGGCCTGAGAGCATCCGCAGAGCCTGACTGCTGGTCACCCCGTGCCAGACAAGAGGCCTGTTCCTGAAAAGTAGTATGCGAGTCAAACATTTGAAAGGGGGGGCACATTAGAAACCCAAAGCGAGTGAATCACAGCACTGGTGTGGGTTCCCTGAGAAGCAGCCCCTGAGACAAGGATTGAAGTGGGAGTAGTTTATTGAGAGATAAAAGCGAAAAGAGCAGGGAAGTGGAGAAATGAGACAGGGAGGGTGGGCAGCGGGTAAACGGTGAGTTACCAGTCAGCAAGCACTGGAGGCCGCTACAGCTTAATCCCACAGGGAGTTCCGCAGGTGCTGGAAGCCTGCAAAGACCCTACTCCTAACTGCCCAACAATAGGGGATTATGTCAACAAATGAGAGGCTACTCTCGACAGAAAGCCGTGGAGAAAGAGACAGAGAGAACTGAACAGTAATTATTTACAAGTCATTTTTCACAGCAAATCAAACTTGTACTCATCTGCTCTTCCTCAGATTTTTCCATGAGGCACACAGATGGCTGGGTTTACAAAAATGATAGACCTTCCCAGAAAAGGGAAAAGGGCAACTCTGAAAAGTTACAGGAGAATTGACCGTGGAAAGAAATTCTAAGGCCAATCCTTCTGAAAACCAAAAGCCCCCTCCAATAAGGCTAGCATGGTTCCCTAATTTATGGTTGGTACAAAAATACAGTTTTGTTTTCTTTTTTAACATTTATTTATTTTTGAGAGACATAGAGACAGAGATTGAACAGGGGAAGGGCAGAGTGAGAGGGAGATGCAGAATCTGAAGCAGGCTCCAGGCTCTGAGCCGTCAGCACAGAGCCCGACGCAGGGCTCGAACCCATGAACTGTGAGATCATGACCTGAGCCGAAGTCGGCCGCCCAACCGAGCCACCCAGGTGCCCCAAAAACACAGTTTTAAAGAAGGGCGGGATATTTCCATTCAGACAGCTGGTTGATGGCCAGGGACACCTCTACTCGATACCTGCAAAAGTCTCATCACTGCTGGGTTTGACAGTCACATAACCCCCTAGTACTTGCTGTTCTTCGGGCCACCTCTTGTCATCTCAAGATGAGGCACCCCCACTCTGTGTACCCCCGGTCTATGTGTGGAATCTGACGAATCAGCCTGGGGCCCGTCCTGCCCTACCTTTGTCAGCAGGCGTGCAGTCTGGGGCCCAGCCTGGCAAGCTGGAGCCTGTTTACCGAGGCCCAGCCAAGTGACTGGCACAGATCCCGTCGGGCAGGGCCAACCTGATGAGCAACCTGTTCAATGTCACTGCTGGGGCAGACTCTTCTCCCTGGGAAACCAAAGCTACGTGCCCCATGGGACTGTGGGAAAATCCCCACTACTCCATCATCCAGGGCCATAGAGTTCCTTCTTTTTGGATGGTGGCCATGGTGGTTTTGAATATTCCTGCAGAGCCTGGTGGGGCTTGAATCATCTGAGGATCATGATGGGTGAGGCGAGGTTGGAGGATGTATTATCCTTCCATACACAAAACCCTCAGCTCCACACACAGCAGGAAAGCAGGCCCAGCACCTCTTAGCTCCTCTCCCACCACCCTAATGGGTCTCTTCCTTCATCCGGGCACCAACTTCTTTGCTCCATGATTCCCCTCTACCCCTCAAGTAGCCAGTCCAACCTATCCCTTTCTTTTCCTCGCACATAGGCATTTTCTCTCCCTCCTCTTGAAAACTTACCATCAAAGTGCACATTTTCCCAGGGCCTAGTTTCAGCTTGATATTGGTAGAAGAAAAATATCTAATCAACCAATTCATACTAAGTATTAATGAATAAGACACCTAATTTATTAAGCTGAAGGAGCGAATCTCTAACCGCTCAATTTTACCATTTGGTAGCACGTCCGTAGGCAGAAGTTTGTTTTGTTTTGTTTAATGCCTTCCTAGAAAAAACCATCCCAATCCAAATTACCTAGCAACGGGGAACTGGGTTCTCAATTAGAGTAAAAACAAACACTGCCAACCAGAATCCCACAGACATATCGTCTACTGGAACTTTGACGGCGTTTGGAGACTAAATCATCATCATCATCACCATCATCATCATCATTTATTGAATAATTTTTATGCTGTAGAAATTATGTTATCTGATTCAACCCATACAACAATCTACTTATGTAGGTGCTGTGATTCTCATTCCTGTATGACAGATGAAGAAATTGGTGAAGTGCTTGGGGAGGGCGAGTAGTTTTCCTAAGGCTACAGTGCACCTAAGAAAGCTAGGGTTTGCACCCTGAAAGTCTGGCTTCGGGGTCTAGACTCTTGTAATATGCATTACTGTCTTCCACCTACTCTTTAAACCGAGATTGTGGGGGATTGGAGGTGGGAAGGATGACGAGTGAACACCCAAGGCTAGAGTCCTCCTCCTTCTCAGCACCACTTCTCTTTCACCAGAAAAGCAGGAAGAGCAATTCTATGAGTCATAGAGGGCAGAAGGAATGCAGCAGAGATCCTGACAGTTACTTCTACCTAGCTGGTATTTAAATGTCTCTTTTTACCATGACAATTTTTGTTCAAGTGATGTTACTTGGAGGTCCAATATGACCGGCAGATAAAAGTGAGTTACTCTGGTTGAAGGTGGGGGGGACAGCCCAAACTTGAATAGTGACCTTATGTTGGCTTCTGGGGCTCTTCCATGAAAGCCCTACAACCTGAAAAGTGCATTTTGAAAACCACTCCCTGTTACAGGTTGCAAGAGCAGCCAAAATTCTTTGCAGCTCTTTCCATCAAAAGGTAGAGTCCCTTTCTCCGCTCCTGGCATTGGAGCCAGACTTAGTTTCAGCAATAGAATGCTGTGGAAGTACGGTCATGCCAATTCTGAGTCAAGGCCTCAGGAGACTTTACACTCTTTGTACTTGTTCTTGGTATCCTTCTTACCACCATGTGAGTGAATTCAGGCTGGCCTGCTGAATGAGAGAGCCCACGTGGCCTCCATCATCCCAGGCAAGGCCTTCATAAGCCAACTCACCAGCTGATTATGTCTGCCTGAGATCCTGAGATCAGCCAAGCCCAGCCCAGCCCAGCCCAGCCCAGCCCAGAGGACTGACCAGCCGAGAGCAGCCCAAGATGCCGACCTACAAAATCATGAGCTAAGTAAATGGTCTTGTTTTAAGCTACTAAATTTGGAGTGGTTTGTTAGGCCGCAACAACTAACTGATACAGTTTCCTATTGAAAAGTCTCAAAATGATGCCATGACCTTCCTCTCATGTCTCAAAGTGCGGGAAATGGCACAGCAAGGAGTCCCTCCCAAGAGCAGGCCCTACCTTTACCAATCTACCTATGCCTTAGAATATAGTAGACAGAGGAGACCCATCTGCCCTAACTTCAAACAGAATTACAATCATAGAGGGGGAAAAAAGCAGACTCAATTACTTGGCTCCAAGAGGGCTAAACTTCCATCTAGAGAATTCTGTTCAGAACCCACCTGTATGGAGAAAAGGACTGTCCCTGTTCTCCACAGGTGCCTCCAGGCTCGTGGCATTCTCAAAGCCTGGGGTGGGGGAATAAGTGGCAAAGAGAGGGAGAAGAAGACTTAAAGGTTAAACCTGGCAAATTAAAGTGGTTCAGAAAAACGCCAAAGAAATGTAAATGAAAATTTTCAGCCACAGTAGGAGAAATCCAGGCCCAAGGCCCCGGGTTGATCTTTCAGACTGTCGGGCACACTGCAAAGCTGTCTCCATTTATTTACTTCTAATTGAAAGCTGGCGTGCTGAGGGTTACTCCACCCAGGCGTGAAGTGTAGCCATCCATGAAAGATTTCCCAAGACCTCTCCCTTTGCAGAGCATCCTTCATGTGCTTAAAAGGGAAAATGTCATGGGGACACTAAATTAAAACTCAGTTTTGTCTTTGAAAAATAGATTCAATCCTCAGTAGGATGTGGTTGGAGAGATACCAGTATTAGCATAATTCCTTAGTGAACTTTATAGGCCAATCAGGAGAAGAAAAAAAAAGATATTCAGAAATATGCCAGGAAAAAAAAAAAAAGGCCTCATAGGGGCCACACATGCTAATCCTCACAGATCAACACTCTTGGGACTGACAGTTGACAACGGGTGGTTTTCTTGGGGAGATTTTACCTCTTCCAGGGGTGGATTCAACACAATTGGTCAGCCGGTGGTAAATACCACACAGGAAAAACAAGTTGATTTGCTTGCAAGCTTGTTAGCTATATACAAGTTCATCAGTTCACTCACTCACCCACTCACGTTCTTCGTTGATTCAGCAAATGCTTATTGGGTCCCTGAGGCATGCGAGGTACTGTTTTGGCTACTGGACATGTGACTGTGAATAAGATAGGCCCCCTCAAAGCCTACAGTCTATCAGAAGGAGAGGCAGGCAAACAAGTTAAGACAGTTCTCCATTTACATAAGGGCTCCCTTTGGAAAACCTTCCGTGAGTCAGTTTTGGACATAAGCCAGAATCGTCTATAACTCTGGCCCCATTCGGCACGTGTCCATAGAGCAGAAGTGGAGACATCTGAGCACACACAGGGCTGCCTACTTAGGCTCCAGCCCTTCTCCTTAGGCAAACTTGACCATTAGCATGTTTAGGTAAAGAACGTAGGCACTAGTGTCAGTCAGACCTCTGCCTAAGCTGTGCCTCTGTCTTACCATTTGTGTAGTCTTGGGCAAGATGCCTGACTCTCAGACCGCAGTTTGCTGTTTGGCAAAATGAGAGCAATGGCAATACCATAGCAGAGCCTGCCTACCTCATATTCATCGTCCCCTTCTTTCTTAGTAACGGAGTCTTAGCATTACTGAAGACCACAATGAGTCCAGCTAAAAGACCACCTTGACTAGCATCCCTTGCAGCTAGGTATGACCATGTAGCTAGTTCCAGCCCCTGAAAGGTAAAGGGAAGTTGTTGAGTAGAATTTCTGGGAATGTGCTGGATGTAAGCATGTTCATACAGCAAGATGACACTTTAAAAAATCTGTTGTCTTTCCTCCTTTTTCTCATCATTAGGAATATAGACATAACGGCAGGAGCTACAGCAGACATGGACCATAAGGTATGAAAATGAAACCCCTGAAGAAAAAGAGAAGAAGCCTGAGACTCTGATGATCTCGGAGCTACTACTAACTCCATGGCTTCCAAGTTACAGGCTTCTTTTGTGTGTGAGAAAAATGTGTATCTTTTAAAATAAGTATAGGGGCGCCTGGTTGGCTCAGTCAGCTAAGCGTCCGACTTTGGCTCAGGTCATGATCTTGCGGTCTGTGAGTTCGAGCCCCGCGTCAGGCTCTGTGCTGACAGCTCAGAGCCTGGAACCTGCTTCCGATTCTGTGTCTCCCTTTCTTTCTCTGACCCTCCCCAACTCATGCTTTGTCTCTCCTGCTTTCAAAAATAAATAAAAACATAAAAAAAATTTTTTTAATAAGTATTATTTCTGGTCTCTCATGAGAAACTGAAGGCAGTTCCTAATACAAGGATCTGTAAGTGTTACTGTGGGAATTGAAGGAAGCCATTCATGTAGAGAAGAGAGCGCAGGGAACTCTCAGAGCAGAAGAGCTCACACTGTCATCCCACATATGAAATACTTACATTGTCTTGGTCAGCTCAGGCTGCTATAACAAAATACTAGATTGGGTGGTTTATACAACAGGCATTAATTTCTTACAGTACTGGTGCCTGGAAAGTTCAAGCTCAAGTGCTAACCAACTTGATTTCTGGGGAAAGTCCTCTTCCTGGCTTGCAGATGGCTACCTTCCTGCTATTGCATCCCATGGCAGAGAGAAGGAGAGGGTTCTGGTCTCTATTCCTCTTCTTATGAGGACAACAGTCCCCTCATGAGGGCCCCATTCTCATGACTTCATCTAAAACTGATTATCTTTCAAAGACCTCGTGTCCAATACCACCACATTGGGAGTTATGAATTTCTTGGACTTCAGTTCATAACATACATAGACATCAATTTGTAACACACATGGGCCCTACCAGAAGCGTTAATTATAGTTGGTTTGTTTAAGCTAAATTAGTATGAGGAGGAAATCTCCTGAATTATAGTTAAGAGTTCTGAGGTTATAATAAAGGGAAGTCAGGATCCTGGATAACTGAAGTTTCAGTGTGATGACTGAGGATTGGAGATTGTGTCCATAGTCATTTTTCCTAGCAGCCTTAGATGGAAGTGCCTGTCATTCATCAAGGCCACTACCGATTCATGAGAGTAAAACCACATCATCTGATTAAGGAAAGAAGAACTCAGATAATGAAATCAATGGTCAAACCACATATCCATCTTGTGTTCCCTTCCTTGCTTTCCAGATGACCAAAACTACAGCAGGAGAGCACATGGAGTACTTGGTGTGTGCCGGGCTATATTGATGGTCTTGCCTTGGATTGAGGTCAGTCAGGGCCAGCAGAAGCAGAGTTCATGCTCAAACTGGGAATTCTGAGAACTCAATATAAAGACCATTTGCACAGGTGTGGGCAAGATGTAGAGAAACCACAGAGAGAGTGTAGCACTTGGGGGTCAGTAACAATGGGGCTGTCAATCCCCCTCCCCCAGCCTAAAGCCATAAGGACACAGAGCAGTTACCAGATGCCATAGAGAAGGCAACCAGGCAAAAGCCAAGGTCTTTGATGTCAGGACATACCCAGCTCACAGTGACGCTACAGAAGTGAACGTGACCTCACTCCTCTCCTGCCACAACCTCAAATTTCTCATAGGCTGAAACCTTTCAGAAACCTGAAAACTGTCGCCCTGACCATTCAGGTCAGCCTCCCAGATATAGCAGGATGGAGAAGGGTAGAGTGTGAATTTGGAGTGGCCATGCCTTATTGTTTTCATCTTCGACGACCTCCATATGAGATAGATGCTATTATTACCTCCATTTTACAGATGAGGACACAGAGACTGAGAAAGAGAGAGGGAGATATTAAACAATTTATACATTTGCAAACATATAATTTTCTAAAGGTGTACAACTCAGATTCTTTAGAATTAGATAGCAAGCTCCTACTACTGAAGCTACTCCAAATATAGTATTTGTACGGAAATGTACATAGGTCTACATCAGAGCTTAACATCCCACACCCCTATGAGATGTATACACTGATTATCTTTTACTGTGAAAAAGCAGAGACCGAATGAGGTTAATTAAATCAGGTGACCCTTGGAGTGTCTGAATTCAAATAGTATTTAATTCACTGATTCCGTAAACCATTACTTTTGACTTATAAAAGAAAACTACAAAAAGCCCCCACTTTCAGATCAAAATGAAAGAGATAAAACTGTTCTTATTTTCCGACAATATGATGCTTTATGTAGAAAATTCTAAGGAATCTACAAAAACCTCCCACAACTAGTAAATGAGGTCAGCAACTTTGCAGGATACAGGATACACACACACAATCAAATCTATTTCTATATACTAGCAATGAACACATGTAAACCAAAATTAAAAATGCAATATAATTTTAAATGGCTCAAAAAAAAAATAAAAACCAAGTACTTAGCTATAAATCTAATCAAACACATACAGAACTTTTATCCTGAAAACTATGAAACACTGAAGAAAGAAATCGAAGAACATCTAAATGGAGAGACATACCATGTTCATGGACAGGAAGACTCAGCGTAGTAGAAATATCATTTCCCTCCAAAATGATACACGGGATGAATGCAACCCTGTCAAAATCAGAGCAAGACTTTTTATAGATAAAGGCAAGCTTATTTTAAAATTGATATAGAAAGGCTAAGAAACTGGAAAGGTAAATCAATTTGGACAAAGACTACAGTAGGAGAAATCGCTCTGATTTTATGGCTCATTATATAGCTACAGTAATCAATACTTTGTGTTTTGTTGGAGGGACAGGCCCATAGATTAATGGAACAAAATACAGAATCCAGAAATAGGCCATCACAGGAATGGCCAACAGATTCTTACACAGGTACCAAAGCAATTCAGGGAAGAAAAAATTTCTTATAAATGGTGCTGGGGTATCTGCATATCAATAGGCAAAAAAAGAAAAGAGAAGAAAAGAAAAATTTACCTTGATCTGTACCTCACACCTTATATAAAAATTAACTCAAATGGATCACATAAAACATAAAACCCAAAACTATCCGGAGAAAACATAGGAGAAAATCTTCAAGACCTAGGGCTTGGTGAAAACATTGTAGACTTGAGATAAAAAGCTCGATTCATAAAAGAAAAAAAATCAACACATTGGGTTTCACAAAATTTAAAACTTTTGGTCTGGGAAAGACCTCATGAAAAGGATGAAAAAGACAAACCACAGCCTACAGGGAAATATATGCCACATTTCAGACAAAAACTCCTATCTGGAATATATTAAAGAATATTCAAAAGTCAACAGTAAAAGAATAAACAAGCCAATGAAAAAAATGGGCCAAGGATATGAAGAGACATTTCACTGAAGAGGATATATGGATGGCAAATAAACACATGAAAGGATGTCCAATATAACGAGCCTTTAGGGAAATGAAAATTAAGACCACAATAAGACAACACTACACACCTATCAGAATGGCTAAAACAAAAGAGTGATGACACCAGTTGTTGGTAATAATGCAGAGAAACTGGGACACATAGACAGAGCTGGTGGGAATATAAAATAGCAGAGACACTCTGGAAAAGTTTGGCAGTTTCTTCCAAAATTATATGCAACTACCATACAACCCAGCAACTGTCCCCTTGGTGACTGATCTCAGAGAAATAAAAATTAATGTCCACAGAAAAGCCTGTAGCAGCTGCATTCATAATCATAGCAGCTTTATTCCTAACAGCCAAAATCTGGAAATAACTAAGATCTCCCTTAGTAGGTGAGTGATAAAACAAATCACACGATATCTGTACCTTGGAATACTATTTAGCAACAAAACAGAACAAACTATTGACACATGCAACAATTTGGATGGATCTCAAGGGCACTGCGCTTAGTGAAAAGAGAGAGTCTCCAGTGGGTATATACTATATACTCTCACTTATATAACATTCTTGAAATGATGAAATTATAGAGATGAGGATAGATTAATGGTCGCCAGAGTTTAAGGATGGCAGATAAGGCAAGGGTGTGAC
Organism: Paradoxurus hermaphroditus; assembly: GCA_004024585.1. Taxonomy (NCBI): domain Eukaryota; kingdom Metazoa; phylum Chordata; class Mammalia; order Carnivora; family Viverridae; genus Paradoxurus; species Paradoxurus hermaphroditus. Next base: position 2,577 of record PITB01034815.1, on the reverse strand, counting down.
TAAAAATATAGCATAGGGGAAATTATTCTCTTTTTATTTTTTAGTTACTTTATTTTGAGAGAGACAGCATGCGGGAGGGGCAGAGAGACAGAATCCCAAGCAGATTTCGCACTGTTAGTGTGGAGCCCGATGTGGGGCTTGAACTCATGAACCGTGTATCATGACCTGAGCTGAAATCAAGAGTCATATGTTTAACTGACTGAGCCACCCAGCCTCCCCGGGGAGATCATTCTACTGAAACAGTTTTGTATGTTGATTGCAGTAGCAGTTACAAGAATCTGCACACGATAAAATAGCTTAGAACTACACACAGGCACTGTACCAGTCTCCTAGTATTGATATTGTACTGTAGTTATATATATTAAAAAAAAAAAAAGTACCCACCATCAGCAACAAAAATCTGTCCTAAAATTCAAAAACTCTTTCTAGTGAAATGTACAGTAAGTCCTTCCATTCAGGGACACTGAAGTGGGTTACATTAGCGAGAATAGCACAGATAATCTAAAATCCAGGGCAACTGCACTCCTAGCCATCATGCCTAAAATTCCTATTTTCATCCCTTCTTTGCATCCCGAAACTTTTTTGATGGGCGAAACAAACGCCTTCTTTGGAACCATGACTCTCCAAGTAATACTGGCCATGGGATTAGTTGGAATTCTATTGGTACAGACTAGAAGAAATCCAACTCAAAGAGGCTAAAGCTAAAAAGAAAATCTATTAATTCATGACCTATGATAAGGCTGGCTTCAGGTATGGATTGATTTGGGACCCAGAGGATGTCATGAGGAACCAGCTACCCTCTCTGTCTTGACTCTGCTCCTTGGGGTGGGCCCCATTCTAAGCTTCACGTGGTTGCAAGGTGACTACCAGCAGCAACTAGGACCACACTCTTCCAATATCAAATCCAGCAGAAAAGCAATCCTAGAACTGAGTCTTTCAGGTCCTAACTGGCATGACAAGGATCATATGGTCACTATGACCAAGGGAAGGTAGTATTCCAATCAGCCAAGGTGAGTTCCTTGTAGTATTCCCATCAGCCTCCTACAATATGTGGACCAAAGCTGGGCAAAGGAAGATCCCATAGAAGTATCAGGGCTGCTGCTCAAAAGATGACTAAGAACACAGGGGAAAATAGCCCCTGTCTACCATGGTCATCAGTACAATTGCCAGAAAGATGAACAAAGGGACTAGGGAACATGTATGTAACCTGCTCCCTCCACCTCTCTGGCAGTTCCTTCCTATCCTAGACTTTTTTCTAACTTGGGGAAGGAGTGCAAAGGTGGAATATATGTCCCTTGACATAATCACCTTGAGTTTTCCACTCAATTCCCGGAGAATTCCTTTCCTTGTCCTCAAAGTTGGAATGTTGCCTTTTCCATGAAGTCAACCACCTCTAATGAAATCTCTACCTCCCCAGCTGCCCCAAGAACAAAAATTTTCCTCTTCTTCTGTGAGTACTGGACTCACAGTACTTCATACATAGATTATCTTCATGACAGTGTTTTTTCGTGTATCAAGATAATTTATTTACACACCAGTCCCTCATATTTTACATTCACACACATGCACACACTCACACCTAACCAGATTAGAAGCTATTTGAAAGCAGAGATTTGTTTTATTCTTTCTGAGTCCCTAACATGCTATATAACATCTGGAATGGTATTCAGAAATGTTGGTTGGATAGGTGGATGGGTGGATGGATAGATGGATAGGTGGATGGATGATATATGGATGACTGGATAGGTGGATGACTGGATAGGTGGATGGCTGGATAGGTGGATGGATGATATGTGGATGGATGGATTAGGAAGATGGATCAACAGATACATAGATGGATGGATAGATGGATAAGTGGATGGATAGGTGGATGGATGGATGAATGAATGAATGGAAGGTTTCTACGGCTCTTGACCATCAAATACAAGTAGCAGCACTCATTTGAGTGTTTAATCAATTAATAGCATTTAGTAAACTATTGTGTATATGGCAGGGACAAACAAACTGTTGAAATAAAATTAAATCAGTAAAGGGAAAACCAATCATATGCTTATTCTGTTTGTTTAAAAATACAAAAACCCGGAAATGAAGACATCGTGCATTGCTTATGGATTCTCCTGAGACAGTATTATCATCAGCTAGGGGAAAGCACACCCAGAAGGGCCTAAAAAGCCACAGTGATGTCTCAAAAAATTTGTGCTAAGTTTGTTCCCTTGAATGCAAATGCCCAGCATGGTCCACGGGTCTACCAGTAAGTTGTGAGAGGGCAAATGAGACATCAATTCCAAGAGACAGACTCTTAACTCTGCCCCTTACAAAGGGATCTGTCAGGTGATTCGACTACTCTGGGCCTCCACTTTCTCACCTGTAGAATGGGGATGATTACCCCCCTGAGCTGTCCAGGTGACTCAAGACTTAACCTCCCTGCTGTCCCTGATTCCTTCCTCTTTCTCCTGCACGTGCAATCCATCGGCGAGCTCACCAGCGAAATATTTCCAGAATCCAACCACATCTCTCCCACTTCCCTGCCGGCACGTTGCTCTGAGCCACCATGAACTGCGACCAGGACCCTCGGTG
>PITB01034814.1:0-12795 GCA_004024585.1 Paradoxurus hermaphroditus | reverse complement strand
CACCCACCCCTCCCCTCCCCCAGCTGTTGGCAGAAGCGCCTGGTTCTGCCAGGTTCTGCCATGATGTCCAGCAGCAGCTGGTTCATCCCGCCCGTCGTGCTCAGAGCACCAGCGACGCCACAACCTCTACCATAAATCCCCAAAGAAAACATCTCCTGTTGGATGGAGGTCATTCCACAGACGCGCACACACATGGCACGCACCCCTTCCTTACGAGCTGTTGCAGTTCTCCACGGCGGGCCTTATTAAGGAGAAAGTAAACTATGTGATGAAGGGAACACTTGAGACGGAAAATTAAAGGCTTCCATAAAATGAATGAGCTGAAAATTCAATTCAGCAATTTATGGAAATTTCCTTTTCTATTCACTGCCCAAGTGCTAATGAAATGCAACAATGAATATTTTTATTTATTTATGTAGCTAATACTTCACACCCCTTGAAAGTATTTCAGAATATTTAGAATATGACAGGTACATTAATTAAAATGGTAAAGAACATTTTCTGCATGCTGATACTTTAAAAGGACTTCACGTCATGAAATGTGTGCTATTAGCTTTGTAATAGAAAGAATCAAAATTAAATTATTACTTAACAAAAACGATTGCTGGACTAAAGAATACTATTTAGTTTTCTTGCAAAGTAGGCCAGCAATGGGACATGAAGTTTAAGGATGAGTAGATTTAAATAAAAAACAAAATGTCCTGTAAAAAATTACCCTTACAATAGATTTCTTATGACCTCTGACTACGCAGCCGCCGAACACTGAGCTGCTCCCCGGTGCACACGCGTCTGCAGTCCAGCGTGTCCCCCCGAGGCAGGGCCCACGTCCCTGGCAGTGGCAGCGTGTGAGGCTACAGCGGTACCGGCCGCTCCGCAGAGGTCTAAGGAGGACGACTGGGCCTCACGAGAGCGCGGAGCTGCCGAGCGGGCTGCACCTTCGGTGGCGGATGAAGCGTGCGAGCAGGGGCCCTGCAGAGAACACCTCGCACCCTGGGCTGCGAGCCCCTCCCAGGACCCTATCTGTTGGTAGTTCTGTAACGCGAGCACGGCCCTGTGTGGTATCCGCCTCCGCCTCGGCGGCCTGCTCGTGAGAGGAACCGGTTGTGAGCCGACACGGAGGGTCTGGGCGAGCCGACACGGAGGGCGTGGGCGAGCGGACACGGAGGGCGTGGGCGAGCGGACACGGAGGGCGTGGGCGAGCGGACACGGAGGGTCTGGGCGAGCGGACACGGAGGGTGTGGGCGAGCCGACACGGAGGGTGTGGGCGAGCCGACACGGAGGGTCTGGGGGAAGGCCAAGTCCGACCGGGCGGGGCGGGGCGGGGCAGAACGAGGGGAACGTCACAGGCGAGCCGGAAACCCACTCAGCTTCCGCCGCTGGGCGAACGCGGGCCTGAGGAGCCCGCCAAGGGGAACGCGTCAGAACACGCGGGCGTGGGGCAGCCAACCACCCACGGGGAAGACGGGAAATAGAATTTCACGTCTGCAGACTCGGTCCCTCTTCCAGAGCGTGCGCTCCGCGGGGCACGGGAAGCGGCCGGCGGCAGGAACAGAGCACAGCAGTGGAGAGCGTCCTGGGCGCTGACGCCAGCTCTCCCTCACTTCCCGCGGGGCTTCCCTAGCCGGAAACTCCGAGCGGCCAGAAGAGCCGGTCTCCAAGGTTTCTCGGCTCCGACGTGAGGACACTACCAGCACCTAGGTGTTTCTCCGTGTGTCCGGCCTCAGGGTCTGAGCTGGCACACAGGCGACTGGATGAAATGCGCCTGTTTCATACTCAGGAGGGGAAAGGACGTGTAACAACCCCACAGGAGAAGTCCGGCCGCAACACACTAACCACCACCGAGCGCCGGGCCCGGCCGCGTCCTTCCATCCACCATGCTGACCCGGACGGCTTTTCAGTTAAGCTCCTAACTTCCTTTCTAGTCAGTGCAGGGGAACAAACGGAGAGGCCTAATATTCTACTTAAACCCTAATCAACCTAATGCAAGATGGGATCTGGACTTTCCCTTATCACATATCCTGTCTTTCAGGAAAAACGCATGAAATTTTGGAAAAAACTATTTCAGCGGTGATTTATTTCACATTAGATCATAATATCCTAAGCTTAACATTTTAGAAGATTTACGAATGTAACCAAATGGTGTGAGAAAGATGAAGAAGAGATTGATAGTTTGGAAATTTCGATGGTAGGTTTTAGTGAAATACTCTCTCCCAAAAATCTCTCTTATACAGACTGAAAACCAGAGGCTCATGAGAAGAGACAGACTCAGATTGAGGTCTTAATAGGAAATCATCACTATCCTTCGAATTAACTTACAAAATATGTTTTTGAAATGCTTTTCATGCTCTTTAAATTTCATGACAATATCACTACTATAATCTTTCTTTGCTAATTAATGATTGCGAATTCTTTCAGATGATTAGCCGTTCTTTGTAAAAATTCTGGGTAACGAGAGTGCTTCTGGAAACACGGCTGTGTAGATCTGCCTCGCACACAAAGCACTCGTGGAAAATAAGAACAATGCCCACCGCACGATCACAGAAGTTAGACTTAAATCACCTAATGACGTTTGGTTTTTTTTTTTCCCCAGCTGGTGCAAGAGGGATTTCTAACAGTAACCTAATGTGTAAACTCAGTTCTGGAAGATGACCTGGCTATGTTCTGAAAAGAGATCAAGAAGCTTAACTTGAATGACAATTTAGGACACTCTGTTACGGAAACGTCTTGCACATAACGAGTAACAATATTCTAATAGCCCTCATGTAAAACTACCCCAGATCATCACCATGGTTCCTCATTTCATCAAGGTGTTTCCTGAGTTACGAAACTTCACACTTAGATCCTGATGAAGAAAAGAACCAACAGGATTTTGAAAAAAAGGCACGCGTTTCTCTCAGATGGGCCCCGGTGTAGGAAAGCAGCGGAGCAAGTACCAAGCTACAGAAGGAACACGGTCCTAAAACGCAGGGGCGCTGGGGCTGGCACAGTTTGGGACAGTGTCGTAGCCGATGTCACTCCCATGATCTCTCAGAGTCCTTACCTAGGTAATGAAGAAAGACCAGACAGCTACTGACCTCGGAGTGTGGGGAAGAAAAGTGGGCTTCAGAGCATCATAGGACTAGTCTTCACAACAGTGCCCAGCAAAGGACACTGTATTTGTTCACTTACCTGCTTTCCCCACTCGGCTGAAAGCTTCTTGAGGCCCCCGGGATGATGTCCAAGGCGTCTGTACATCCGAACACACAGCCTGAAACAGAGACGGTTTGAGAAACAGTTAAACGGATAAATACTTTAACCAAATGGGCTCTGGGTATTTTGAAAGAACACCAAATGATCCCCCAACATAAAAGCTCCCATGACTGAAGTTTGGATGCCGGTCCAAGCCCTCTTCACCTACGAAATTAATGAACCCAGAGCAGAGACCAGCAAAACCACCACCTGCAGGAAGTGACTGTTCAAAGTTTCGGGACTTAAAGTCCTTTTCATCCAAATTTAAAAACCGAAGTTTTCTGACATTTAATACTCTGATAGAAATGTGAATCCTCTCTTTGTATTTCAAGGGAACACACCCACAATTTCAGGGAGAGTGGCCATTCCTGGAGGCGTGGGTGTCCCCACACTTGCACATATTTTCAGCAGACTGTTGCACATCGCAAGCTATTACAGATTTATGCATCCTTTTATCAGGTGTCATGAAGTCAATTCTCAAAAAATGGACAATTAGCTTTAAAATAATTTCTTAAGGAAATTCCACATTGAAAATAATTCCTGGGGTGCCAGGGTGGCTCGATTGGTTGAACATCCAACTCCTGATTTTGGTTCAGACCATGATCCCAGGCTCCTGGGACCCCACGTCGGGCTCCAAGCTGAGTGGGGAGCCTGCTTGAGATCCCCTCCCCCCCCACTTTCTCTCCCTGCTCCCCCACTCCCACATGCACGGTCTCTCTCCTTTTCTCTAAAATAAAGAAATTTAAAAACTTAAAAAATAAATAACAAATGATAATTCCTAATAATGCAAATGAAAGCAGATTAAGAGTTGATGTTTCTGTCCTAAAGTGAGTGCTTTGTCAGTCCACATTATGAAATGAAAACAAAAAAAGCCTAAAAACCCTATAAAGTAGATAAATAAAAAGATTCTAAAACATATAGGGCACTATGAGAAAGAGAAACCTATATTCACTAGTATTATTTACCGTTAATATATAAAACTAATTTAAAAACATTGTTTATCTCATATTTTTATTTGTATTTTGTGTATTTATAGTATATTGGTACAATGTAATTCTTACAGTAGTGGTACTAACATAATTTAAAAATAAATATATGTTAGGACTGTGTATAAACGTGGCTTTTACTGGCAGAGTTAGAAACCTTTGGACCTCCGAGAGAAAAGTCACAGTAACAGCTAACATTTATTGGGCATACTATATGACGATATAAAGTAATTTCCCCCATTATCTCAGTCCTAGCAAATTTCTGTAAATATTATCACTTTTTCAAATATGTAAATCTGATATAACATAATCACACATCTGCCTGATAGGTAAGTTATGAATTACAATAATGAAAGTAACATTTGTGAACGCACACCCTTAGAAAAAGAAGCCTGCAGATAACCTTTAATCCACGGTTGGGTCCCTCTCTTGGCCTCAAACCCCAGATGAACTCTGTCACGAAACTCAGTGTTGGTCACTACTGCGTCATCTTGGGAACACGAATGTATCCTTACATACTGCGTGTGCCCTCGGCACGCTCCCACGCTGGGCACAGCCTCCTGTGACCCGCCCTCCACGTAAGGTGACATTCCCACAATTATTTCATAGATCTGTCCATCTACTTGCATTGTTACATAATGTGTGGATGTACCGAGGGTTTTTTTTTCCTTTTTTGTTCTATTTACATTTTTTTATTACATTCAGTACTGCCATGAACACTTTTGCATATTTCCAGTACATAAATATAACAGTAAATTAAAGGTGTCTTTTTTTTTTTTTTTACTGTTACTTATTTACTTTGAGAGTGAGGGGCCCTGTGCACAAGCAGAGGAGAGGCAGAGAGAGAGCCCCAGGCAGGCTCCACAATGTCAGCACAGCAGGGCTCAATCTCACTGGTGTGAAATCACAACCTGGGCCGAAATAAGAGTTGGACGCTTAACTGACTGAGCCACCCATGCACTCTATTAAGGTATATATTTCTAATAAAGGAATGTGCAATTTTACCAACAGGAAAAAAAAAAAAAGCCAAAGTATTTTTAGGCAAAGCTCCACACTGACAAAACAAAGGGTCTTTATAATTGCTGAGTGTCTTTCACAACAGTCTTAATCTCATTTCTCTCAGTAGCAATGAAGTTTAGTATGTTTTCATTTAGGTCTCACTGGTGTACCATAAGAATTTTATAGAAACTTCTTAACTTTTAAGTCTTTAATTTCTATTACATCAGTAATTATTCCTAATAGTGTTTTTCTTGTCTCTTTTTCTCCCCACCTGACTTGATTCATTTTAACGAAGTGTGATATTTTTCCTACATAAACTGATTTCAATTTCACAGGTTTCCATCTTTAAGTTTATTATCCTGTTCGAATTTCTTTGGATTTATTATACTATGTTATTCTGGTAAAAATGACTTCATTTGACAGGCACAAAAGACGACACACTTTACAATGACATTTATATGAAACGTCTAGAACAGGTGAATCCATTTAGACAGAAAGCACATGGGTGTCCGCCAGAGACTGGACACAGGGAAGGATGGAAAGAAACTGCCCGACACAGGGTACAGGGTTCATTCAGGAGTAATGATGATGACGGGGAACTGGAGAGCAGTTCAGCGGCTCAGCTGGTGGAGCATTGGACTCCTGACTTCAGTTCACAGTTGTGAGATTAAGGCCCACGGCGCTCTCTGTGCTGAGCGTGGAGCCTGCTTACGATTCTCTCCCTCCTCCTCTCTCTGCCCCTCTCCCATGCACACCCTCACTCGCATTCGAAAAAAATTCTTTTTTAATTTTTAAAAACTCTCTTCTTTTACTCTTTCGTCCACTTTTCCATTTCACAGGACATTGAGTTTTCTTGGCAAAAAAGACTGAGGGCTTTCAGGATTCCTCACGAAGAGTACTTGAGACTTCATCAAACTCTGACTCTCACCACAGATGCTGCTACCAATGTCCCGTTTGACTACGACCAAGGACGTCCCACCCCAAGTCTGCCTCCACGTTTACGTCTTCTGACTGATTTCTTAAGTGCACACTGTCTTGATGAGATCACTCGCTTCAGTGGGCGTAGTGCAAACATAGGGTAGGTATTTAAACAACGGAATAGGTTTTTTTCTCTAGAAGAAGTTTCTGTATTGATGGTAGCTTTGGAGATGGTTATGACTCCTTCCTCTTCACAGCCAATACGGACACTGGATTATCCAGTGAATGGGAAGTGTCCAAATTCCATATTAAGTCAACTCAGACTACACACACAAGAGAATCATGAAAATGATTTTCTAAATATTTCAAATTTGGTGTTAGGCAAATACTACCAAGTAGATAAGAACTATTCAAAAAAATAATAATTTCATAAAAATTTTGGCAAAAACTAGTTAAATTTCATTCATAATCAGGTATCTAGTTTCATTTATTTACTGATGTTTTGTTTATTTACTGGTAGGTACACGGTTCTAACAGTAAATAAAAATGATTTTGAAAATTGTTTTGAGAAATCAATTTTTAATTAAAAAATCTTTAATTGATGTTTGCCAGTATGAATAATAATATTAGAAATAACTAATACTGATTTTGCTTCTAGAATAAGTCAGTAAGAAACACACCTGAAATATTCAAGTTATTGGGCTAAACAATGCACTGTCCAGTCAATTCTTACATTCATTTATAGAAACAACTCCTTACCTGGCAAATTTTTATTCAACAGAGTCTACATCTTAGAGAGCCTCATGTTTTGCAAGCCTGTCTATTTGGTGTCAAGTAATAAAGAACCATTGTTTGCTACTGCTTGATCTCCCTTCACTTGCTTTTTCCAGTGTTTGAAAATATCAGGAATGCACATGCCAGCAAAAGACAGCATACATATGTATATATATATTGGTAGATTTAATCTCAGATTTAATACTTACCAAAGCAACTTCCAGGCATAAATGTGTCTAAAATTAAGCCCCAAATGAAAAGAATATCAAAGTGCTATCAACTCTGAGGTTTGGAAAGTACCTTAGAAATGATCAAACCAAATGCTTTTCTCAATTTATAGATGAGGAAACTCATCTATATCACATTACTGGTATAACCAAAGTTTATAAAATCTTACGCAATACTCATCCTGTGACATCCAATTCTTTTTCTCTCAATGTGTTAGTTTAGATCGGGAAGATATTTCCCCATAATCCCAAACACTTAAAATGTAGAGTTTGGATAGAAAGAGAACAGTAACTACCAATATAAATCTGTTATTACACTGTAGACTACATATGCATACAAATATATACACAGATATAAATCTGTTATTACACTATAAAATACATATGCAAACAAGTATATACAGATGTAAATCTGTGAGTACACTGTAGACTACACATGCACACACACGTATATACACAGATATAAATAAACAGATGACAGAAGAGAAAAAAGAGACAATACACAGATACATTTTAACAATCTGAGTATCCAAGATTATAAAAGTAAACTCTAAACTGATCATTATCTATCTATGGTGGTCTGTGAATGGAGAAAATTACTTTATGAACTACTAATATACAAACGATGATGAGTTGACAATATTCATAGAAAATGCACCTCGAATGAACTGTGGGTTCTTCCACTCACTACCGATTAAGTGTTCTAAGCCTCAATGTTACTTTTTCATTTTCTAGGAAAGGAGTCAGACATCTGTTATCCACTGATGCTCTAGAGTGTTAAAAAAGTAACAGTAAGTTAAGCTAGCAATCTAAAAGGAAAATAAACACATAAGTGTAAGGTTCTGTATTTGTATAGCCCTTGAAGTGAATGATCTCATCATATTTTTAAAATATATTTTAAGACTTTTTAAAAAATAATCTCTACATCCAGTGTGGGGCGTATTTTAAGACTTTTTATTTTTAAATAATCTCTACACCCAGTGTGGGGTTTGAACTCACAACCTCCAAAAGTCACATGCCCCATCAACTGAGCCAGCCAGGAGTCTTCACCATATTTTTACAATAACACTGTGCTCCTCCCGCTGCCGCTGTTCGTACTGGGGACATGGCCAACGTCTGCAGAGGAAAAGAGCACAGCAGCCCTTCGAGGCAAGGAAATACGAAAACCGCCTCCGTTCCAAGCAAAACGGGAAGCAAGAGTTTGGTCGGAAACTCCAAGACTTAGCAGAGCACAGTGATCGTGAGGTGCTGTCATCCCTCAACTGGAATCCTTGGCTCTTTTGAAGGGTGACCTCAGGAAATAAATCAAAAGACACCTAGCCAAAATGACGAAACGGAAGAATTCTCCGCAAAAGAAATTACAGGAAGTAGTGACAGTGCAAGAATTAATGAAAACAAATATAAGCAACACAATAGAACATGAATATAGAATAATAAACATAAAACTAATCGCTAGACTTGAAAAAAGCATAGATGAATGTAGGGGGTCCCTGGCTGTAGAGATCAAAGACCTTAAAAACGGTCAGGAGGAATTAAAAAATGCTTTAAATGAGGTGCAAAACAAACTGGAGGCGGCCACAGCGCGGACTGAAGAGGCAGAATAGAGAATAGGTGAATTATAAGATAAAAGTATGGAAAAAGAGGAAGCAGAGAAAAAGAGAGAGAAGGTGATTTAGGAACAGGAAAGGAGAATTTGAGAGTTGAGCGATGCATTCAAACAGAACAATATCTGTGTCATAGGAATTCCAGAGGAAGAAGAGAGAGAGAAAGGAGGCAAAGGGGTACTTGAACAAATCATTGCTGAGAACATCCCCAACATGAGGAAGGAAACAGGCATGGAAATCCAAGAGGCACAAAGAACTCCCCTCAGACGTAACTTGAATAGACCCTCTGCACGACACATCATAGTGAAACTGGGAAAATACAAGAACAAAGAGGGAATTCTGAAAGCAGCTAGGGGAAAACAGGCCTTAACATACAAAGGTAGACATATAAAGGTTGTAGCAAACTTATCTACAGAAACTTGGCAAGCCAGAAACTAATGGCAGGATATCTTCAATGTGATGAACAGGAAGGATATGCAGCCAAGAATCCTTTATCCGGCCAGCCTGTCATTCAAAATGGAAGGAGAGATAAAGGTGTTCCCAAACAAACAAAAACTGAAGGAATTCCTCACAAATAAACGAGGCTTACAAGAGATACTGAGGGGGACTCTATGAAGGAAAGGTTGCAAAGAATACAAACTACCAGAGACATCCTTACAAGCATGAAACCTACAGATAACACAGTGACTATAAACCCATATTTTTCAATATTAACACTGAATGTAAATGGACTAAATGCTCCAAATGAAAGACATAGGGAAACTGAATGGATTAAAAAACAAGACCCATCTATTTGCTGTCTTCAAGAGACTCATTTTAGACCTGAGGACACCTTCAGATTGAAAGTGAGGGGATGGAGAACCATATACCATGCTACTGGAAGTCAGAAGAAAGCTGGAGTAGCCACACTTATATCAGACAAACTAGACTTTAAAGTAAAGTATGTAATAAGAGATGAAGAAGGACATTATGTAATAATCACAGGGACCATCCAGCAGGAAGAGCTAACAATCATAAATATCTAGGTGCCAAATTCGGGGGCACCCAAATTTGTAAAACAATTAACTACAAACATAAGCAACCTTATCGATAAAAACATCTTAATTGTAGGGGACCATAACACTCCACTCTCAGCATTGGATAGATCCACTAAACAAAAAATCACTACAGAAACAATGGCCCTGAATGACACATTGGAACAGATGGGCCTAACTGACATCTTCAGGGTCCTTCATCCAGGAGCAAAGGAATTTACATTCTTCTCAATACCACACGGTACATTTTCCAAGAAAGACCACATTCTGGGGCATAGGGAAGCTCTGAATAAATACAAAAGAATTGAGATCATACCATGCACACTTTCAGACCATAACACTTTGAAACTTCAAATCAACCACAAGAGTAAGTCTGGAAACTCCCCAAAAACATGGAGGCTCAAGAACAACCTACTAAAAAATGAATGAGTTGGGGGCGCCTGGGTGGCTCAGTCAGTTGAGCATCCAACTTCGGCTCAAGTCATGATCTTGGAGTCTGTGGTTTCGAGCCCCATGTTGGGCTCTGGGCTGATGGCTCAGAGACTGCAGCCTGCTTCAGATTCTATGTGCCCTCCCCCCCCCCCCGCCCCACCTACTCACACACTCTTTCTCTTTCTCTCTAAAATAAACACTGAAAAAAAATTTTTAAGTAACATATGACGTAGGCAGGGGAAATATTGGAGTTCCCATTATAAGGCAGAGAAGGAATACTAAAGTTCATACACTTAGTAGTGAATGGAAGAACCATATTTCAATGGACACCTGCTCTTTCTGGGTATAAGTAACTATCCCATCAAACTACACGAACTCAGGAAAATTACCTTAGACAGAACAAGGCCAGGCCTGACACATCTAAATAATCTGGTCAGGCACTATTTACAGTCACGTCCATCCTGACAAGCAATCCCATCTGCCGGATTCCCCTCCCAGATCCCATCTGCACCCCCAAACCCTAACACCATGAGGTTTCACCAGCAGGGAAGAGTATCAAGAATTTGTTTTTGAGGCAATAATCGCCAACCAAGCAGTCAGTGACTGGTGCTTTGGTTAAGACAAGTGATCAAAAGCTCTGGTTTTCTAAAACAAGGTCTCCTTAGATGAAGTTGGGACAGACGACCTGGACAAGCTGTTCACATACATACTAAACCAGTGTGACGTGACATTTCCAGTTTGGAATCAATACCCAAAGTGAAATGATTACACCCATAATACTCAGTAAATGCACCGCCCTCACTCTTCAAATGCCCTATTAAGTGTGACAGCAATGCTTCATTTCGAAGTTAAAACAAATCTCTCTACGTGTGTTTTTCCATGTGTGCACATGTGTCCTACAGAAAACTGGTAGAGGTACGTACGAGTCAGTAAGTGGGGGCTTCTCTACATTAGAGGCCCCCATCTTGTCCTTCTGTCTCAAGGTCATGTATCACAAAACAGAGGTGGAGTGAACAAAAGTGTTCCTCTTAGCATCCCTCTGATATGAGAGAAAGCAAACCTGGCATACAGTGGCTAAAACCAAAATGCTTTTATTGGTGGTGGTGGTCGTCGTCGTCCTCCTCCCCCAGCGGACTCCACCGCCTTTGGTCTGAGCCTCATTCTCACACAGGAAATCACCTTGGCAGGTTGTGGCCACGGCACAGCTGAGGCAGCTCCTTACCTCCAATGACAGCTTTGCGTCTGGCGAGAAAGAGAAAGCTTCTCTCTTTCCACCAGGGAAGCCCGAGTCTTAGCCCAAGATCTCAATATGCCTCGAGGTGGAAACGTGTGTTTGGAACCCACCGCAGCAGCCAGGAGGTAGAATCAGTCATGGACTTCCTGTGGGGCTCAGGGTGGGATCCACCCCACCCAGTGCACAGGGGCTCCAAATAGGAAAGGGGCAATCCCCCAGCGGCACCGTCAGAAAGGAGGAACAGAGGAGAGGTGACAAAAACCTGCTGAAGCACTTCCGAGCGTTACCTGGAAACGAAGTAATGGAAGCCTGATCGAGATGAAACGGCAATCACGTCAAGGACACTCACAGTCTACCAACAGGACGTTGTAAATAACTCAGAACTGCTAGAGCGTGATCGTAAATAAAACCAACTGCCCGAGAGACAGACGCAAAGGGACGGATGAGTACAGATTTAGCGAGAGGTTCTGGACGCCCACCGAGAGAGTGGCCTGCAAGTCAGCCCCCAGCCACCAGTGAGGACAAGAAATGTCCGTCGGGGACCCAAACCACACGGCTGCTCGGCCGCCTGAATTTGTCCCCCGGCTTCCTAGCACTGTGCTCATTTTATTTCCCACCTCTGCCCCTCTGTGCGCTTCACTGCTAAGTTCCCGTCGCTGGGTCTCCAAACTCACTCATCCGGTCTTCTACGATGTCTCATCTGCGGGTCCCACCTAGGCCACCTAGAAGTTAGGTGGGTCATTTTTGTGTCTTCTGTGTCTGTATTTACCACGTTCAATCCTTCCCATAGTTCCTGGGACACAGAGACTACCGCCGCCACACAGCTGTGATCTTTGTCGACTAACATTATCACCTCTGTGACTCCTCAGTCAGCACTGGTTGATTTTTCTCATGAGGGGAGTTATTTTCCTACTTCTCTGTTACCCGGTAGTGAAGTCTGGATGTCAAAAACAGGAGTTTGCTGTGCTGTGTAAGAAATTACCAAAGACTTAGCAAGTAGGGTAGTGCAGACGTGTTTTGTTTCTGCGGGTCAGGACCCCAGGTGTGGCTAAGCTGGGGACTCTGCTAAGGACTTCACAACCCCGTAATCAAGGTTCCCCTGAGCTGCCTTCCCGTCTGGGGCTGGGCTATGAACCATCTCCTTCCCAGGATGCTCTGGGTGCAGAAAGAACCCCGTGATAGTTGTATGACTGACGGAGGAGCTCCACAATGCTGTGCACACTACGAGGTGGACGCCATGGGGGCAGGGCGGGAGCCACAGCAGACAGTATGAATCTCACCTGAGGCTAAAACTGCATGAGGTTAATTTCTGGAAATCGTTTTACTCTTTGGGCCTTGCTTTCAAGCCTTGAATGGAGG
>PITB01034813.1:0-12816 GCA_004024585.1 Paradoxurus hermaphroditus | reverse complement strand
GAAGGAATGGAGTTAGTGTATCTATGCTTGCCTCTTGGATTTGAAAGTGACACTAGGGAAGGTAGAAACCCTGACCAGAAACCGCGAGTTGACGATGGGCCTGTATTAGAGTTCTCCAAAGAAACAGAACCAACAGGATCTAGAACTATATTTATAACTATATCTATCTCATCTATCTATCTGCCTTACTGAGAAAATAAGGGTGAACTTATTTTAAGCTACTGGCTCGCATAGTTGTGGACGCTGCAAGTTCAAAATCTGCAGGGCAGACCAGCAGCCTGCAGGTGCAAGGAAGACTCGATGCTACCGTTCAAGTCCAAAGGCAGTCTGGAGGCAGGATTTCCTCATCCTCAGGGAAGGTCAGTGTTTTCCTAGTAAGCCCTTCAGCTGATTAGATGACGCCTGCCCACCTCATGAAGAGTAATTCGCTTCTCTCAGAGTCTGCTGATAGAAATGTTAACTCACTTTAAAAAAAAAAATGCTTTCACAGAAATATCTAGAATAGTGTTTGACCAAATATCTGAGTAGCATGGCCTAGCCAAGTTGACAGAAAAATTAAGCATCACAGGGCCCTCAGAGCACGGTCCAGACTTTGGTATCTCCTCACAAATAGGGAACCATGACCCCAGAGAGTCACTCACACAACGAATAGGGTCCCATTAATGCAGTTAATGTCCTGGTGTCTGCAGAAAAGCTGGGACCAGATTCCAGTTTTTTATTTGTGCTGTAGCCTTCCTCAGGAAAATGTCAAAGCATGACAAAAGCAGACAGCAGGAATTATGTAAAAAAGGCCATTTTTGCCACAGATCCTGGGGCTAATAATATGTATTTATTCCAATGTCTTAAATGTTAAGTGAAAGAGTGGAATATTTAAAGGCAGCACTAAGGGCGCCTGGGTGGCTCAGTCAGTTAAATGCCCGAGGTCGGTTCAGGACTTGATCTTGCGGTTCTTGAATTTGAGCCCTGCGTTGGGCTCGCCTTGGTGGTGCGGAGCCTGCTTTGGGTTCTTTCTCTCTCTTCCTCTTTCTCTCTCTCTCTGCCCTTCCATGTTGTGCTCTCTCTCGGTCTCTCTCTCTCTCTCTCTCTCTGACTCTCAAAATAAATAATAAAACTTTAAAAAAGTAACATAAAAAATAAAGGAAGCACAAGACCGGGGACCAGAGGTTCAACACTCCACCCTGCCCTTTAGGCAAGTGTTCGAAACCCTAGAGACGGAGATGGTCGTGCCTGCACCCAACAGTGTAGTCGTGGGGAGGATCGGCTCTAATAATCTACGTAAAAGCACACAGATATCAACTCTCCTCGAATCTGGAAAAGTGTTGAGAGCTGACACCCTGCTGGGGTTACCTAACTTTTTCAGAAGAGCTGTATAAACAGAACGCATTGCTGCTTTTAAAATAGAAGGGAAGGGAAGAGAGGACCCAGCCACGCATCTCAGGCTGACACCTTGTTCTTTTCTTTCTTCTTTCTCTTAAGCAAAATTTCACTGTGTCTTGACAGCGCCTCTCCCTTATTCCTCCGGTTTATGGCTTCCTGCCTACCTTCCTTTGTCTGGTGCACACGAGTGGTACAGAGCCCTTTCTGTGAGCTGCTGTCAGGAGGGGAGTGTGCCCTGGTTGGGAGTAGGGCGAAGATGACGTACAGGACTTTAAAAGCTGCCTTTCATGGTTCTAGGGAAAGAGGATTTCTTAGACACTGTTGCTAAAAGTGTAAATCAGTATAATGTCCTGGAGTACAGTTGGGAACTATATAGCAACTGGCTCAAAAGTGTATATGTACCTAGCATTTCCGCTCCAAGGAGTTTATCCTAAGAAAGTAACAGGTAAGTATGCAAAATGTACACACAAATACACTTATTAGGGTCTTTTAATATTGAACTGCCGCAACTAACCTAAATGTCCAATGGTATACAGGATTGAATAAACGAATTTCAGTTCATCTTGAAAATAGAATTATTTGGGGCGCCTGGGTGACTCCATCGGTTAAGCATCTGACTTCGGCTCAGGTCATGATCTCACAACTTGTGGGTTCGAGCCCCACATCGGGCTCTGTGCTGACAGCTCAGAGCCTGGAGCCTGCTTCAGATTCTGTATCCCTCTCTCTCTCCGTCCCTCCCCCTGCCCATGCTCTGTCTCTGTCTCTCTCTCTCTCAAAAATAAATAAGCATAAAAAATTTTTGAAAAAGAAAGAAAATAGAATTATTTAACCATTAAAGATAATAAAATGATGATTTACATGTGTGTGTATAAAAATATATAAAGACATTCATAATATATTAAGAGGACAAGTGGATCACTACATATATTTTTAAATGCTTTTTTTTTTTAATTTTGAGAGAGAGAGAAACAGACAGAATGTGAGCAAGGAATGGACACAGAGAGAGGGAGACACAGAATCTGAAGCAGTCCCCAGGCTCTGAGCTGGCAGCACAGAGCCCAGTGTGGGGCTCGAACTCATAGACCCTGAGATCATGACCTGAGCTGAAGTCAGATGCTCAACTGACTGAGCCACCCAGGCACCCCAGTGGATCACTAAGTATTAAATACAGCATTAATTCCATTAAAAAATAAGCACCCACAAACATATGGAAAAGTTTTGGAGGGACGTCTTAGTATATTTGGGCTGCTGTGGTAGAATGCCATAGACAAGGTAGCTTATAAACCACAGAAATATTTTTCTCATAGTCCTGAAGGCTGGGAAGTCCAAGATCAAGGCATGAGCACATTCAGTGTCTAGCAAGGATCCACTTCCTGATTCATAGACGGTAGTCTTTTTCCTGTGTCCTCACATGGAGGAGGGGGAGGGAGCTCTCTGGGGTCTGTTTTATAAGGGCGCTAATCTCATTCACGAGGGTTCCACCCTCATGGCCTTATCATTTCCCAAAGGCCCCACCTCCTAATCACACTGGAGGTTAGTATTTCAAATATGAACTTGGACCTGCAGTGGGTATGGTGGCGGGAGGACATAAAGGTTCAATCAGTAGCAATGGATATATACCACAATATTTACAGTGATTTTCTCTGGGTAGTAGAATTTTGGGTGGTTGTTTTTATTTCTTTTTACTTATCTGTGTTTTCTATTTGTCTACACTGAACATATGATTACTTGTATACCCGAAAAATTAAGGGCAAAATGGCTTCCTTAGATAATATTTACTGCTCTGCAATTTGCCTCCTCCGGATCAGTAGAGGGAGTGCTATGAATTCTTGAGCACCATCACGACATCTGGGGAAGAAAATTGTTCTCAGCATTATTTCTGTTACTTCTCACCTTCCACTGGCATTCTGACATCAGTGTTGATAGTAACCCCTCAGACCGATTTTCTCTCTTCTGGAAAAAAGAAACTCTTAGCAGACACCAACTCTGGACAGCTCTCTCTAAAGAGTCTAGATTGTGAGCCGTTGCAAGGTAAATCATCCTTTTACCTCATACCCCCAAAGAGACCCCGGTACCCATATTATCATAAAGACTGTAATTCTTGGAGGTTTGCTAACATGAACTCATCAAGAAGGTTCTGGGGTTAATGCCAAAACCTGATGTCGGAAATATAAACAAAGGTAACACTGAGAAACCTTGACAGGTGGGTGTGTACTTCTGTAAGGAGGGCTGATAGTTTCCTTCCTTTGGGCAGATCACGAGATCTGATATTTTTAGTGTATGCAATGGCAGGGGTTGAAATGTTGCTATTTCTTGATGATGCTGGGACGCTTCATCCGGAGTGCCCATAGCGTAGGTAACCTAGAAAACACTCTGCAGGTTGGATACTGCAGCAGAAATGTCAGCATGTAATCGTGTTACCCTGCCCTTCTTTGGGGCTGTTGCCCTGTAATGAGAGATTTTTGTCTCCTGACTGCACAAATGTCAAGACTCCTCGAGGTAGTCTCAGGCTTCTAGATCCTGAAACACAAAGCCGGATCACAAAAGTCACTCTGTTTCTCAAAGAGGCAACGAATAGCGAGTCAAGATGGGCAGACAAGGAGGCTGTGGGGAGGAAGGCCGACCTCGGCCCATTTATCTGCAATGTCAGGTCGGCTTCAGCTCCCTGATGGGCCTCTACCCTGTCCCCACTCTCCTACAATAATAAAGGTCATAGACTCTTCTCTTGCCATATCTCTGCCATCTCAGATCTACTAACCTTTATTGTATGTCTCTCAAGATGGTCACCTTATCTTGCCTTGTGTTGTAGTTATATATGAATACTTCTTAAACTCTTACTAGCTTGCAAGTTCCCTGAGGGTGCTGATAGTTTCTCAGTTGACTTGGCATCCATCATGTACGGTACCCAGCAGATGTTCAATATAAAAAAAAAAAATCACTGAATGAACAAATACATGAATGGATGAATAAACAGTAGGCATTCCAGATTTACTCATTTACACTGAGAGAGAAAACGAGAAGTCGGAACTCTTAAAAAAGAAAGTTGATTTTACAATCTCCTAATGATTTAATGGATGCGTGTGATTCTCTCTTCTCAAGAAAGGAGTTGGCTCTCATAGCCTTGACGTCACTGCTTTGATGCTTTCTTACTCTTCCTCTCACTGGGAAAAGGTGAATTTAGCTATGAATCCAATGGACTCATTATTCAGGGACCTGCCATTATTCTGGGACTCTGCCTAGTCAGTTTCTCTCCCGTCCCCTCTGTTCACAAGCTGTCTGATGGTGCAACAGGCTTAATCTTTCCACTTACAACCTATTAAGTGGATTCCTAAAATCAACTCATAGGTATTTGTTATTCAACTATTACATACCCAGCACTGAAAGGTGCAATACTCAGAGTTTTTGGACTGAACAGTAGTGTTTTTCCCTAGATTACAGGATCTAGCAGAGATAATATAATCCATCCCTTTTACTGAAGATTGCACTAAGCTATTCCAAGGCATCATCATCATCAGTATCTCCTCCTCCCCTTTCTCCTTCTCCTCCTCCTCCAATCATCAGCCAAAGGCTCTGTGTACACAGTACTATGCTAAGTGTGTAAAATGAATAAAGGGAAGGGGCACCTGGGTGGCTCAGTCGGTTAAGTGTCCGACTTCAACTCAGGTCATCATCTCATGACTTGTGAGTTCAAGCCCTGTGTCAGGCTCTGTGCTGACAGCTAAGAGCCTGGAGCCTGCTTCAGATTCTGTGTCTCCCTTTCTCTCTGCCCCTCCCTAGGCCACGGTGTGTCTCTCTCTCTCAAACATACATAGACATTAAAAAAAGAAAAAAAACCACAAAACAGAATAAGAGGAGTGGATTATGCCAACCATCTTATGATTTAAAAGTATTCAGATTAGGGGCACGTGGGTGGCTCAGTCGGTTAAGCCTCTGACTCTTGATTTTAGTTCAGGTCATGATATTGCAGTTTCATGAGTTCAAGCCCCACATCAGGTTCTGTGCTGACAGCTCAGAGCCTGGAATCTGCTTCGGATTCCGTGTCTCCCTCTCTCTCTCTCCCTCCCCCATTCACTCTCTGTCTCTCTTCTTCAAAAATAAACAAACACTAAAAAAAATCTAAAAAATGAATACAGGGAACTGTTAGATCAAAAATGCATGTCTGTAGAAGTGTTTTCATAGTGTAGTTTTACATGGTGGCCTGAAACAGAGACTTCCATTTCTAATGACATCCTGGTGCTTTGTCCTGACCCTGAAGGACATGCTAGTAACATTAATAGAATGTACAATTTGCTGGCCCCATGCCCCTTTCCCTCTTGTAGGCTCCAAAGGAGTATGGGCACAGGCAGGTTCTAGGTGTTTTTATTAAAGGGGCCATGGTCTCCTTGCTGGAAGCTCCTGGGAGAGGGAGGCTTGCCCTGTGATTAGGTAGCACCCCCTCCTTGAGCTCCCCCAAAGAAGCGTGAGCTACGCGTTCCATCACACGTCCCGGCCATGCCTTCCCAACTTGCAGACTGCCTGTAGATCTTTCTTTAGTGAAGGAACTACACTCTCCCTTACCTCCGATTTAAATGGAGCCTCAGACGTGCCCCAAATCATTGGGCCAAATCTGCCAAGAATCATAAAGGAAAAAAAAATTTCCGGGGGTGAGTTATATATGGCGGTGAATTCATAGCTCGGTGTAGCTCCTCATTTCCTTCCATTATGCTAATTCTTCTAACTCAATAACTTAATTCCACCACCGTCCCTTTCCCCTGCTGTACACACACACTTTTTTTTTTTTTAATCCAGAGAAGAAGCTGATTGAGGCTGAAGTCAGAGCCCATCCAATTTTGTGATGGTCTAAGTACTCCAGGCAATCGCCCTGCAGCTGCCAGTGGTTGTCTTAAGCCCACACGAAAACAAGCACATTTTCGGCAGGCTCATTTAGAGCCAAGAGGAGGTTGGCAGTGTGTGCTAGGTGTGCACTTAGGAGTTTGTTTGCAGCCGCGTGTCCTGGACGAACGCCAAGGTCGGGAAATCTATAGAGGGTTGTCCTAATACTTCCTCCTTGATCTGTGTCAACCTGCCTGTGCACCACACGGGGAAGTGTGCTCCAGCCTGCTTGGCTTCGCTCCCTCACGCAGTCTGTGCTGACTCGGTGCTTATTTATTATGCAATTATTAGAGTTATTGGATGTGCTCATGGCTTATTACCCTCCGGATGCATTTACAAGTAGGATAAGAAAAACTCACAGCAGCTTAATTTCTGTTATTATCAAGAAACGTGTACTTACTGTGAAACACTGTCTTTGTTTCATAAAGCTTCTCAAACCTGGATTTTCCTTTGTGGGGGCTCCTGAAATGTATACATGTGTCTTTTCTATAAAGTAGGTTAGAAGCAGGCATTACTGATCAAGAGACCGGGCGAAGAGCCAAGAGCCCCAGTTACTGGGGAGAGGGGCCCATGAGCTAAAAGCTGCAAGGTGATTCCTGACTCCTGATTAGGTCAACATTTGCTTAGCAGACTCTGTTTCCGTTCCTTTCTGCTCTTTCTCGGAAGCTTATTCTCTCTGTCTCCAGTTTGTGGACAAACACATCATGCAAGCGGATGCGGACAGACAGGTGGACACACACGCACACACACAGCTGCAATATTGCAGCCTTCAATCCACACCACAAAGAAGTGTTAACGGTTTTCTGGGGGTGAAGGAGACACTTTTCCTGGCATCTCAGCCCATCCTCCCTCTCGGATTCTTGCAGAGCGCAGAAGGTTCTGAATTCCTGCATTGCCGTATACCCTGACACAACAGGAAGGCCTTGAGTATATGTGGACCGACTTCACCTGGGGATGGTCTCCTCTGCACGTAAGATGATACAGTGTTCATAGAGTGCCAGTAATATTGCAGAACATTTTCCCTGCCTGCTCAGAAAGGGAAGTGCTAGAATGAAGAGGATCTGGGAACGAACCTATGTTTTATTGTTCTGGCTAGCAATTTTCAGTGATTGTCAAGAAAAGAGGGGAACGTGAGAGTTCTGTCGTTTCTTCTTTCTCATTTTCTCTCATTCCCGCCCTTGTCTTACCGCAACCCACCGCTGTGATTAGGCGGGACTCGGGCCACCCTGACGTCACTACAGAGATCATCCGGAGCCCGCGTGATTTCCTTGCTTCCTGGCAGTTCCGATCGTATCTCTCAGTCAGGTATTTGTCAGCATCTCTGCTCCGCCTTCTTGTGGTTCAGGGCGGGGACAGGACGGCAGTTAACTCTGGCCTCTCCCATAGTAACACCTGGATCTTCCATCCACTTACCTTTTCAAGGCTTGAAGGGAATGTCCCAAAGTACTCACATGCACCTAGAGCCTAACCAGGTCTGGTCAGTCTCTGGAGACGGGGTCTGATACTAGCCCACGGCAGAGGCCTTCTGAAATAGCCCATGCGAGATTTTGCTAGATGGGCTGGGGTTTCTGGAGACGGCATACCATTGGCTCCCACTCTAGTCTGGGTTCTAGAACCTGCGAGGAAGTCACCATTTGCTGAGCTTAAGAGTCTCCAGGAGAGCCAGAAGGTGGATACCTTTCAGGAGTCCTGAAGAGCGTGAGATCTTCCAAGCAGGTGTTTGGTTCCTTAGAACAAATGCATGATGCACATGGATCTGAGTTGTGGGAGCTGGCTTGTTCTGTCCAGGGTCCTGCTCAACCTTAAAAGCAACGCTAACACTGAATCACTGGAGAGGAACATTCTGAGTCATTCAGACACTAAAGGCGTGTTCATTGACTGTCTATTGATTGTCCCTACTGCTGCTCTGTTAACTGGCCAGCGAGCAGCTCCCTCACCCACAAGCCGCTCCCTCCACATAATTCACCAACCACCGCAGGACAGCGACGGAACAAAATGCTCTTCCATGGGATGCCCGGTTCCGCTCCATTTTCATCTCAGCACTCCTGTCCTTTAGATGCACGGCTGCAGTTCTCGCTCCCTACGGCATAAATAAGGACCGTCCGTTGTGTATTTCCTGATGATACACTTTGGTTTGTCTTTTGGAAACCCTATTATTGCCCCCCAGGGACGCAGCCTCCCAACTGTTGCATTCAGCCTTCTCTGTCTTCAGCCGTTTGAATCAGATGACAAGGGTGCCTGATCCCGGGGCACCATAACCAGCAATCACATCCGGACAGGCTTCCCAGAGGAAAAGCTCCGCCATTGAAATGCAAATGGCTGATCAAAAGCAGTAAATCCCTTCCAAGAACCAGGTCTGTCTTTGCCACAGTGGGCTTTGCCAAATATCGCCAACAGCCTTTCGCAGCTGGGCAAGGAGGGATGTTGGTATGTGTATCATCGGGTTGAGGCAGTGTTCTTAAATGTCATGACCCACTAGGGTGTTCTGAAATCAGTTGAGTAGGCTACACCCGCATTAGAAGATAGAATTGAACTGAATGAAGAGAAGAGAGTGGACGTGTATGGGAGTACACCTCGCGTAACAAAGGTTGGTTTCTCTGCGAAATTTTCTTTTTGATAGAAACACATGCACATAGGTATATAAACGTGTGTACTGGGGTGAGGCATGACTGTATTTCTGTTTATTTTAATTGTGAAATAATATGAAACTCCCAGCAGCATAAATACAATTTCTATTTCAAAAGCTCACTAGGCAAACCCCTGAGTTTCCACCACTAGGGCTGGGAACTAAGACAGAGCTGAGACCTTGGAAACTATCTTTCTGACCCTCCTCACCTCATTCCCCCTCCCTGCCCCCAGGGGCAGCCGCTCTCCTGACTTTCATGGTAATCACCCCCTGGCTTTGGTCAGAATTTTGGCACCCCCAGCTTCATCAGGAATAACAGTTGAGTTCGGTCTGCCTTTGCGCTCTTCCTAACAGTTCTCCTGGGATATGCTTCTTCCTCTCAAGGCTGTGTCTCTGAGATTTTCTCTCCTTGGCATGTGCAGCCATAGCTCAAACATTTCACCGGCGGGTAGCTATGTTTGCACCACGATGTCGGCACCACCTTGGGGCTGGTGGACACCGGAATCATTCTAGATTGGGTGTTTACAAACAGTGCTGCCCTGAACTTTCTCCCTCATTTCCCTGGCATGCCTGCGGAGGGGTGACTCTGGTTCGCAGGAGAGGGCTGTTGGATTTGTGATTCCTACATGTTCTGCATGATGGGGTGGATCTCCGTGCTTGCGCCCGCTCTCTGCCACTAGCCCACATGTGGTTGGTTGTGTTCAAGTGTGTTTCCGACTGTGGTCTGTAATCCAAAAAGCTGGAAAACATATCTAAAGGCTCCTAAGGTAAGAATAGTACTTTTCTAAAACGAAGAGTTTTCTCATTGCTGTGTGTGTGTGTGTGTGTGTGTGTGTGTGTGTGTGTGTGTGCGAGTGTAGGTGAGGCTGGAGGAGATCGGAGCAGGAGAAAGGATAAAAGGATGCTCATGTTCCTGAGCACTTGTTACCCTCCACGTGCTGAGCGCAGGGCTTTACCAGTTTACATGTACTATCTCCTAAATCTTCACATCGGCCTTGTGAGATGTGGTTAAATCCCACTTGGTAGAAGAACAAAGGTTCAAAGAACGTAAGGAACACACCCAGAGCCAGAGAGCAAGGAATATGCTGGAACTGGAATCTGAACCCAGGCCTGTCGGTCTCCAAAGACGCCTGACCATTTTCCCACCTTGGGTGCTCTTCCCAAGGCCCCTGCCTCTGCGGGCTGCATCTCTCTGCCTCCCTGGCACATGGCCTTGGCCCAGGGCTGCCCCGAGATCACTGCGGGAGAGGTGCACGCCGTTCATTCCAGGACCTCAAGTCTTCCCGAGAGCGCCCTTTGCCCTTTCCCCCAGCTCACACCTGCCCTCTTGGACCTGTATGACCCACCACCCCGGCCCTGCGCGTAGACGGCTCTTGCCAGTCACTGCTTCCTTGGTCTCTCACTGTCTCTGGCTCTCTAGATGGTGCCCTCTCACTGGAGGGCTGGATCGACCTTTCCCCTCTGCAAGTTTTAATGTGTCTGCTCCCACCGAGAAAGGTGAGTTTTTGCTCCCCTCAAACTGCTCCTAATGGTGAAATTTCAGCCACTTGAATGTTTGCAAAAAAGAAGTCTCGTTCTGACCTGGGCCGCAGGCTGCCAAAGTGGCACAGGGCTGGGTCTGCCAGTTGGCAAAATCGGTGTTGAGTGGCTGCTCCAGCAGGAGTTCTTCTGGACTCTATCTTAAGGAGCTCCCCCAACTTTTCTCGCAAGACCTAAGGGCGCTACCTGTAGGCAAGGAGCTCCTCATCTTCATTCAGAACAAAATCAAGGATGAAGGGGAGGGGAGAGGTAGAACATTCATCTGTTCATTCAGTGGATTGCGGGAGGCCACTGCTGCAAGACAACCCAGCCTGTCCTCCCAGAGACAAATACGAGAGCACATCCGTGCATTCTGTTTCTGGGTGCTTGTTTCGATGCGCCCAGCACAGATGGAGGCTTCCTTTTGGTGCGACACATCCTCCCGACCATGAAAAGGCCAATCACGGGGGAGATGTTTCATTACCAAGGTGTTCTTAGAATGTTTTTAGACTGTTCTCAAAGCTCTCGCAGTTCAGGCAATAATTAATACATCCGGACAGATTAGTCACTTCCCAGCAAAACCCTCCATTTCTATAGCGCTGCTGGAGGCGGAAAACTCACTGTGTTTAACGGACTTAATTAGAAGCTCAGAGTTACAATTGAGATCATTTATAAGTCCCGTGGACAAGAGAAAGTGGCAGGAAGGACTGATCACCAAAGACTGAGAAAATGTGTTTTCTAGGGAAGTAACATAGAAGAGTTTCCACTGACTCAAAGGCAGGCTCACGTTCAAAAGACCAGGCCCTACTGATTAAGGACTTCTGTTCAGTGAGCTCCTCTGGAGAACCAACATTCGCCCGCATTCGGCCGCAGTCTGTTCCACCCAGAATCCTCAGGTCCTGGGCCACCCGCGGCTGGATGACACAGCCTGGAGAGCCTGACAGAGGCCAGAAGACAGGCGTGCATGGCACTGCCCCCTGTTATATAGCATATGTTATGTACTGCATATGTATGAGATAGGTAGGTAGGTAGGTAGCCAGCCAGATATAAAGTATTTGATTTAAGGAATTGGTTTATGTGATAAGGGGCTGATAAGTCCAAAATTTGCAGCACAGAATGGAAGACTAGAAACTCAGGCAGGATTACTATGTTGTAGTCTAGAGGCAAAATTCCTTCTCCTCAACATTTCCTCTTAAGGCCTTCAACGGACTAGGCGAGAATGATGTGGACTGAATCGGGGCCTCCCAAAATGCTTCTGTTTAGGTTCTAACTGTCTTCAGAAACAGGATCTCGAAAGACATGATTAAGACGAAATGGGATCACAGGGTTGGGGCCCTAATCCTACCGGACTAGCGTCCTTATAGGAAGAGGAAGGAACAGCAGGGAGGGACACACAGAGACAAGGCCACGTGAGGACTCAGGAAGAGGGAGGCCATCTGCGAGCCAACGAGAGACCCCTCAGGAGAAACCAAGCCTATTGACACCTCGATCTTGGGTCTCCAGCCTCCAGAGCTGTGGGAAATAAATTTCTGCTGTTGAACCCTCACCCCCACCCCCAGTCTGTGGTCTTTTACTATGGTAGCCTGAGCAAACCAATTCAGAGGCCCCCCCCATATTATTGAGAGGGATCTCCTTGATTTAAAGTCAGCTGAGGGTTGCCTGACTGGCTCAGTCGGTAGAGTATATGATCTTGATCTCAAGGTTGTGAGTTCGAGCCCCACCTGTGGCATGGAGTTTACTTAAAATGAAAATTTTAGGGGCGCCTGGGTGGCTCAGTTGGTTAAGCATCTGATTTTGGCTCAGGTCATGATCTCACAGTTCGAGAGTTCTAGAGTCTCACGTCAGGCTCTCTGCTTCAGCCAGAGCCTGTTTCGGATCCTCTGTCCCCATCTCTCTGACTTTCCCCACTCTCTCTCTTTCAAAAATAAATATTTAATAAATAGATAGATAGATAAAGGCAGCTGATTGAAGACATCAATGATATTAAAAATACCTTCATAGCAACTTCTAGACTAGTGATTGACCAAACACCTGGGCACCATAGCCTAGGCCCGAATTTACTTTACAGTTTCAATTCCCATCAGACCTGCTTGCCAGAGTGTGTTGAAAGAGCCGAGGGCCGCTATCTATTCCTAACAGCGATAATAACAGCTGTCGGTTATAAATGTGTAACATGCTGCCAAGTGTTAAATAACTTTATTCTCATATATCTTTCACGGTAACCCCACGAAGCACATATGATTTCTCCCATTCTGTAGAAGAGGAAGGTAAACTCACAGAAGGTAAGGAATTTGCCCCAACTCACACAGCTACAGAGGCAGAGCTTATGACCAGCTCGCTACGCTGCCTCCTTCTACGGAGGGGTGTGTGCAGAAAGGAGAAAGTGTAACAGCTCGGAAAACAGAGAAAGTCCAAACTCTGAA
>PITB01034812.1:0-12814 GCA_004024585.1 Paradoxurus hermaphroditus | reverse complement strand
GCTTACTGAAATCTCCCAACGTAAGGTACGTGACTGGCCCCGCTGGGGTCCGACAATAATGAGGACCAATAGTGAGACGTAACAGAGAAGATGTGTTCCCATGACGATTCCACCGTCATCACGACAGGGCTGGAAGGCGACTCGGATTCTGGTTCCCCGGGAGGAACCGTAACATAATCAGGTACCATCTTTGATGTTTTACTCTACGTATCACACTGATCTTCACTGCCGGCATTCCCAACACCCCAAAGCTTCCCGGGGGAGCCTGTCTGAAACAATTAGCTCTACTTTTCCTTCCTTCAAACACAAGAGTGCTTGTAAGAGGAAAACCGGTGGAGAAAGGAGGTAAGAGGGAAAAACAATGCTCTTCAACCTTTCATGTAATTTAGGACCAAATATAGAAAAAAAAATTTTTTTTTTGCTTGCCTAGAACTTAAGTAAATATAAGGGTGTCTGGGTGGCACAGTCGGTCAAGCATTCGACTCTTGATTTCGGCTCAGGTGGTGATCTCACGGTTCACGAGACTGAGCCCCGCATCGGGATCTTTGCTGACGGTGCGGAGCCTTGTTGGGATTCTGTCTCTCCCTCTCCACTTTTCCCTCTGTCCCTCAACCATAAATTAACTTAAGAAAATAAGTTAAAAATACAAGTTTGATTTGTTAAAGATCAACTGAGAAAACCCACTTGAAAAAAAAAGAAGTTGAATACAAATACAACTGGTTTCTCCACACTGGTTCTTAGTTACTCAATTAGTACGCTTATAACTGGGTATCCCAGTGGGATGGGCCATTCCTAGGGCCCAAACTGGCTGGTGATTGGTGTGGGGATCCAAAAGGTGAATTTCCTAGCGCCCCAGACTCCCTGAGACTGGCTCACACTGTAGGTTCATGCGATCCATTGTAAAACTCCAGGAAAGCCAGGAGAGAGAAGTATACATCAGCTTCGTTACCACAGCTATGGTGGCATGGCGTATATGCGGTGTATGTAGTGAAAACGCGTTTACTCTGTGGAGAAGACACTGCTGCCAACAACGACTGTCCTCCACGGTCGTACAGACTGCGACAAACCCGTGTGCTCACATCTGAGCACAGGCACCATGTCGAACCTTCCAACAACACTCTGAAGCTCCAATGACTCGGGTTTTCTTATAAAATATTGTAAGCTTTGTTAATTTTTCTTTATTTTTCACTGAGAGAGACAGGGTGTGAGCAGGGGAGGGGCAGAGAGAGGAGACACAGAATCCGAAGCAGGCTCCAGGCTCCGAGCTGTCAGCATGGAGCCCGACGCGCGGCTCAAACTCATGAACCGTGAGATCATAATGTGAGGTGAAGTCAGCTGCTCAACGGACTGAGCCACCAAGGCGCCCCAAAATTATTGTAAAAATTTTTAATGTTAAAATACTGTAATTCTCTGTTCACAAAGCTGCCTTTACCAGCAGAGGGTAAATTGCTTGAAGTGGGAGGTGGGAGAGCAGGCCAGGAGGCCGAGTTCCAATTTATCTTTGTACTCGGCACTTGGCACACTGCGGCGGGCGGGTGTTGGAGATGTTTGTTGAATTAAGAAATAAAACGTCCCGTGAGTCTCCTGCTCTCCGGACATGATCTACCGTTAAGGCCCCCCCGCCCCGTCCCCGCTAGGGCGGCGACCGGGCGATGCAGACTGTGGCTGAATTGGAGGGAAGGTAGGCTCTGGGTGAGGCTCTAACTCGCCTTGGGTGACAAACACACCGACGTCCACGATGAGGAGGTAGTGTCTGGATAAAATTACTTCATAAAATGAAAGTGGAAAAGGCGGTATTTCTAGGTATTTTTCAAAGTCATGACGAAATGACAAATTGAAGATGAGGAAGATGATGATTAGTCCACTGATTATCTCCGCTGAAGCCCGCAGAGTATACACATTCTAAGTTGGGCAAGAAATTTTGTGTGTGTGTGGCGGGCGGGGGGGGCTTCTCTTTGGAAATACAGGATTATCTTATATTTAGGTATGCATTCTTTTTGAAGTTGACTTATTTATTTTGAGAGAGAAAGAGAGCGCGCGAGCAGGGGAGGGGCAGAGAGAGGGAGAGAGAGAATCCCAAGCAGGCTCTGCGCTGTCAGCACAGAGCCCGACATCGGGCTCAATCCCACGAACCGGGAGATCATGACCTGAGCCGAAACCAAGAGTCGGACACGCAACCGACGGAGCCCCCCGGGCGCCCCTGTAGGCATGCATTTTTACAAGAGTACAGAAGTAGTAGCAAATCACCGGGGGACACCAGGGGACGCATGGCAAGGAAAACATCTTGGCAGGCTGGGGTGGAAAAAAGCACACACGAAAACTGTACAACGTAGCAAGTAATTACAGCGGCAGCTGAACGAAAAAATAAGATTTTTACTGCGGTATCAGGAAGGGTAGAGGAAGAGGAACCCCAAACATGGACAAGAATACCGACACTCCAGGAATGCAGTCATGGGCCTCGCGGACGGCGCGTCATGTCACTCGCAAGGCGGGCTGGCCATACACCCGCAGGCTTCCATCCAAGACCCTCAGAGTCATTTGCAAAACGTTTACAACCGACAACGGTAAGGGGAAATCTGCAAGCAGCAAGGCTAATTAGGGATCTGACCGTTTCTCCTATGAAAAACTCAGACCCACAAATCCTCTGGGATTTAGGGGTACAGTCTACTCCCTCCAGCACACACCTCGCTGCCCTAGCAATACAACTGTGGTTCGCAAGGATTCGGATGCCGGGACGGGCCGCCGTGACCAACGATGCTAAGTATATTAAATACGCAAGCTTTAAAATTTTTTTAAGTTTATTTATTTTTGAGAGAGAGAGAGAGAGAAAGAGGGAGAGGGGCAGAGAAAGAGAGAGAGGGAGACAGAATACCAAGCAGGCTCCACACCGTCAGCGTAGAGCCTAACGCAGGCCTCAAACTCACGAACCTGTGAGACCATGACCTGAGTCGAAATCAAGAGTCGGACGCTCAACCGACGGAGCCCCCCAGGCGCCCCTAAATATGCAACCTTTGGAGGAGGCCCTCACTGGACAGGCAGGGCTGGAAACCTTGTGAAGGAAAGGACTGTTTTCCCACGGACGTGATCTCTGACTACTCTGGAAACAACAGTTTGCTGGTGAAGGGGAGGGGGCGGCGAGACGGAGCCAGGGTATCTGGGGAGCGCGGGGGGCGGCTGTGGGGCTCGGGATGGTCTTTGGAGCGGGAGTGACAAACACCAAGTCGAAACCCAGGAGGGGTGGGGAAAAGGCTTGGGAAGCAGCCGCCGCAGCCTGTGACCTCTGGCCTCTCTGATCGCAACCTGGGCTGAGCCTCCGGCTGGGTTCACGGGGGCCGCCGAGCAGCTGTCCGGCGATAACCGCTGTCATGGCTGTCAGCGCCATTTGCTCAGAGCCGGGGCTGGGGCTGTTCCCACTCTGCGGGGAGGGAAAGAGAGCCGACGCCGCCCTCTGTTTCTCCCCTCCGCCCCCGCTCGAGCCGTCCTAAATTAGGAAATCATCTGGATTTGTACAAATAATCGCTTCTTGGCGCGGCCTCGGGGTCTGCGGAAATGTTATTTCGGGAGGGAGGCCGTGGATGCCTGCGGGTCACAATAGGAAATGAGTCTGGCAACTGGGAAGCGCACCTGCTGAAGCTCCCGGCCACCTCGCTACTCAGCGACGCGTCCACCCCTCCGAACGTCTTTTGTGTCTTTTATGGGGGAAAAAAAAAAAACAGTTCTAAGTTATTACACGTAGGATGATCCAGAAAACAGCCCTGCTTCCTCAGATGTGGGTTCGGGGCGGGCGGGGGCGCGGTTCCCTCCAACATTTTGCCAAAGTTCAACCGACGCTCCTTCGGGGTCCGCCCGATTTCTACGCGGCATCCCGCGAAGCGTGTACGTGTCGGTGAGGAGAGTTTGGGCTTCAAGGACGAAGCAGAGAACCCGACTCGAACTGGAAGAAGTAACAGGAAAGGCTTGTCTCGGGTGCTGAGCCCTTCAGGGCGCGCTCCGGGCTGGGCCGACGCAGGAGCCCAGAGAAGCCGCCAAGCACTCAGGCCTTGTCACCTTCGTGCCCCTTGGCCCCTGCTGCTGCGACAAGGGACCACCGATCGGGGTCTTCGAACGCCACAGACCGTCTGTCTCGGGGTTCTGGGGGTCGGAAGTCTGACGCGGGTCGCCCCGGGCTGAAGTCAGCGCGCCGGCAGGCAGGGCTGCATTCCTTTCTGGAGGCTCCGGGGGACGGTGTGTCTCCTTGCCTGTGCCCGGCTGCCAGAAGCCGCCCGCCCGCCCGCCCGCGGAGCCAGCCGGGCCCACGTCGCTGCACTCTGACGCCCGCTCTCCCGCCGGCCTCTTCCACCTTGAGAACACGTCTGATTACACTCGGCCCGTCCGGAGAATCCACAACTAACCTCCCCGCCGCAAGGCCCACACCTCCGATCACACCTGCGCAGCCCTGCAACGCGGAGGCGCCGGGGACCGGGCTCGGGATCTCTGGGGCCGCTAGTCGGCCACCCACGAGCTCCGTCCCCCCGGCCTCGGCGAGGGCTTGGTGTCCAGGCCGGCTCCTCTCACGGACATGAAACGGTAAAAAACGACAGTAGTACCGAGGGCCACGTCCAGATGGACCTTCTAGAAAAAGAAAAGGGGGCGCTATCTCTTTCTTGCCACTCTTTCTTAGAAGGAAGAGGAGGCTTTGCCAGGGGTCCTAGAACGGATCCTCCTTGGTGCTTCATCGTCTGGGACGGGTCACCTGCCCATTATCAATCCAATTTCTGACAAGCAGCGAGGGTGGCTGTAATTGGCACAGACCAATAATCTGGGACAGCTGTCAGAGATCACCGTCAAATCCACCGTACTGTGGCAAACGCCCGGAAGCGGGGATGACGACACGCCACGGAATACCTGTAACTGAAGGCCCAGGACCGTGATGTCGCGCGTGGCATTCCGCGTAGGCTCACATTGGCGCCGTGAGGAGGGGGGGGCCACACTCGTTTTACCAAGAAAACCGAGGCTCGGTGTGAGTTTTACTGTCTCTTCTGGTCACAGACACTTCTGCACAGACTCGTTTCACACAGAGATGTACATGCAGACGTGTGGGCAGTTAAGGACAGGAGAACTGGGTTGAAATCCATCACTTTCTACCAACAGAAGCCCCTTTTAAAAAAAAAAATTTTTTTTGTAATGTTTATTTTTTTATTATTATTTTTTAATGTTTATTTATTTTTGAGAGACAGAGAGAGACAGAGCAGGAGGGGGGCAGGATCGGAGAGAGGAGGAGACAGAGAATCCAAAGCAGGGTCCAGGCTCTGAGCCGTCAGCACACAGTCCGATGCGGGGCTCGAACTCATGGACCGTGAGACCAAGACCTGAGCTGAAGTCGGACACTTACCCGACTGAGCCACCCAGGCGACCCTAATGTTTATTTTTGAGAGAGAGAGCAAGAGGGAGACACAGAATCCGAAGCAGGCTCCAGGCCCTGAGCTGTCAGCAAGGAGCCCAACGCGGGGCTCGAACCCATGAACTGTGAGATCATGACCCGAGCTGAAGTCGGACGCCCAACCAACCGCACCCCCCAGGCGCCCCTGAAAGGAGGCCTTCTGATGCCTGCAGTGCTATTAACACCCACGACTCCGGGAAGCCCGCCCTGCGGCTTGCTAGGGGACACGAGAGGTCTCGCCTTCAGGAGGCCAGCACCCCCCGAGCCACGGGAGCCTGCCTCGGTGGCGCTCACAGGCCCGCTCCCCCCGAGGGACACGCTGACACACGAGGAAAGCCATCGCTGGAGCGAAGCACCGAAGTCCGAACCTTCTGGGCCCATCAGCCGGGGTCCGAGCAGGAGTTGCCCAGCAGTCACCTTGACAGCGAGAGTTTGACAGAGACGGCTGTTAGCAAGACAGAAAGCTGCTGACCAGGGTGACCGAGACGGGGGGGGGCAGGGCGAAAGCTCTGAGGTACCGTGGAAGCTCGTACGGGGGGGCAGAGAGAATCAGCGAGAAGCCGGGAGGGGCGCCTGGCCGGCTTGCCTGGTGGCGGAGCGTGCGACTCTCGATCTCGGGGTCGTGGGTTCGAGCCCCACGCCGGGGGCAGAGATTACTTAAAACTAAAAATCTGAAGAAAAAAAAAATTAGAAGCCTGGAGGTGGGCTCTGTGGGAACGAAACTCCACCTTCTGGGAAAAAGGTGTCTCGACACTGGTGCCGGTCTCGGGAGGGCACCCGAAGAGGCAGCCCCTGCACGTGCTGGGAGCCTGCCCTCGGGGTCCGGCCACCGCGGGGGTGAGGCAGAGCGCGACCCCGGCAGGTGGGCGGCAGGCGGGAAGGTGCGCGACCCTTTGCGCCCTTGGCCCCGGGCCTGGCCACGTCCTTCCGGTGCTCCCACCGGCTTCACGGAAGGTGCCAGCAAGGAAGAAACGTGGCCTGCTGGGCGCCCGGCACCGCATCACAGGCGGGGGGCACCGAGCGGAGCCCGGAGCTGAGAGGCAGGGGGGCTTAAAAAAAGAGCCCGAGGGGCGCCTGGGGGGCTCAGTCGGTTAAGTGGCCAACTTTGGCTCAGGTCATGATCTCACGGTCTGTGAGTTCGAGCCCCGCGTCGGGCTCTGCGCTGACGGCTCGGAGCCTGGAGCCTGCTTCGGATTCTGTGTCTCCCCCTCTCTCTGCCCCTCCCCCACTCACACTGTTTTTCTCTCTCTCTCTCTCCCTCAAATATAAAAAACATAAAAAATAAAAATAAAAAAAAAATTGAAAAAAGGAGGTGAGCAGGCTTCAGAGTCTACACAGTGGCCAGTGGCTTAAAGGCCTAAAAAGCCTTCACATTTTGGGACTAATTTCGTTTTTGGGGGACTGCTACCGCTGCTTTCCTCCCGCTACCGTCACCCCCCAACATCGGCTGCTAATTCCTGGATGTTCGTGCCCCCATCCCCTTCGGGGGTGCAGGGAAGACGGGGGCACAGGCACAAACACCGCTCTCACGGAGTCACTAAGGTCACAGTGACTCGTGTGCATCGCATGGGGAGGCAGGAGACACGCAGAGTGGGTACGAGGAAGTGCTTTGTCTTCAGACAGATCTGGCTTTGCGTCCTAGTGGTGACGCTCAGCAGCTGCGGGGCCTGGCGCCCCGCCTGCCTCAGCCCCGCCTTCCCCGGCCGTTGCGAGGGGGCAGTCCGCACCCGGCCCACGAGGCCGTCGTGGAGACCAAAGTAACGGATGACCGCCACACGACCTACCGCGCTGGCGGCAGCGCGTGTGGGGTTTTGGGCGTCGTGGACGATGGGACATGAGTTTTGGGAGCAGAACGCAGCGGGTCGACAAGTCTACACGTCGTGATGATGCTCCCTCCAGGGGTCACTGCCGCCTGTCACCATGGGACGCCATTAGGACACCAGTGACTCTACTCGCTGAGGCTGTGCCTTCCAGCCCCGCGGCTCACTCGTTCCACACCTGGGAGCCCGGACCCCCCTCTCCCACCAGCACCCACTGCGTCCACCCCCCTCGCCTCCTCCCCGCTGGCCACCACCACTGTGTTCTCCGGACTCACGCGAGTCCCGACACGGCCTAAGGAAGAAAAGCGGTGTCCGCCCTGCTGTTGATGACCCCGCCCTGCCCCCTCCCACGGCGACCCCAGCCGTGTGACGGTCTCATCTCATGCATTCTATGTACTTTTTTACACCTGACTTTTCCAAGTAGAATAAGTTACTCACAAGCGTTACCGTGTATTTCTCACCATGTGCGCAGCTCCTGAAAATAAAATGTTCACTTCCCTGACAGATCCTAACGTGAACCAATCCAAACTGTGAGCTGATGGAGGGCACAGACGTACGCAGAAGAGGGGTGCTTTTCACTGGGTGTGGGGGGGTGAGTGTGTGTGTGAGGGGCGTGTACCTACCTGGGACTTGTCCCAAAGGCAGACGCCCTCCCCCGACCCCACCCTGGATTTGGGGTCATCCGGCTTAGGAAATGATCGCCGCACTATTCCTTCGGGAACTAGAGCCTTGCCTCCCCCGTCGGACTGGGTTTGTAACGAGCCCAGGTGCCCAGGCCCAAACACGAGGGGAGAGAGGGGATTTGCACAGAGAGACGGTGCCTGTGGAAAGCGGGGTGGGGGCCTCAGGAGGTGGCTGGTTCTACCAGACGGGGGGTGGGGGGCACAAACCTGTCTCTCGCTCAGGCACGTACGGACTCAGCCCGGAGTGCCGAGCAATTACACAAGGCAGTTTGAAGCCCACGGTGAAAGCGGCAGGGAACCCCCAGAGCGACCCGACAAAGACAACCAACCTCGGAGCTTAGTGACCGTTTTAAGCAAACCAAAGCAGAGATCATTCGTGACGGCACAGAGAACGGAACCTCACGGCGGCCCCCAATTCTTCTCCCTTCCAAGGATACTGATCAGGAAAAAAAACAAAAAACACTAACGACAACGAAACCACGTGGAATGGAAAACTATGCAGTCGACCCTAAATAACCAGCACCCGGGAACAACGTTCCTTTTTGAAGAAAGTGAGCCTGAACGGGGAAGGATCGTCCGGGGCACCTTCTGGTTTCCTCTCCGTGGGGGCGACGGCAGCTGAGGCGAGGCGGGGAACGAGCTGCAGAAACGTACCGGACGAGGTGCTGGCCATCTCCGGGGCACCAGCGGATGGGGGCCCGACGTCCAGGCCAGAGCTCTCGAAAGCCCAAGGCAGGAAGGTCCATCCCGCCTGGGCCCTCGAGACAGTGAGGCAAGACGCACCTCGCCTTCTCGGGAGGGGGGAAGACCACCTCCCTGGGGAGTGACATAAAAACACCCTCATCCCAGAACAATGCCGTGTCCAACCGGCCCCATGGTACGGAGCCCGCTCGGGCAACACTCTACCGCTGTGTGGGCTTGGGCAAGTGTTCGAGCCTACGTCTGACTTCGGCTCAGGTCGTGATCTCGCGGTCTGCGGGTTCGAGCCCCGCACTGGGCTCCGCGCTGACGGCTCGGACCCTGGAGCCTGCTTCCGGATTCTGTGCCTCCCTCCCTCTCTCCCTCTACCCCTCCCCCGCCTCATGCTCTGTCTCTCTCTCAAAAAATAAACGAACGCTAAAAAAAATTAAAGAAACAACTGACAATAATCGGTATCGCTGGAAACTACTCCTCCAGAGACTTAAACTCTTTCTGCCAAAGAGAAGTCACGTGAGCTCTCTAATTCCGAGCAAGGTCTTTGACTTCTCGCAGGATTGAAATAGTCGATTTGAGACACCTATCACCCATGCTCGATACCTTTCTTAAATCTGGTTCTTAGGACTCAGCAGCTGTAAGAGGCGATGACCAACAAGAACAGGTGCTTTAGCAGATTTTTCCCAAAGCGCTCCTGTAAGCAGAGAGGGGCGGTGAGGGATTTAAACCACGGCCTGCAATTCCCATCCCTCGGTCAGGACACGCAGCTATTTCAGGAACACAGCCCCGACTGCAGGCAGGTGTTTGCGCCTCTGTTGTGAGGCTGTGCTCCGTCTAACCCTTAATCGAGTCTCGAAGTCAGGTGTGCGCCGTACACGGCCTGGGCTATCTGCCGGATGACTTTTTAGATTGGTGCGAAAGGGCACGAGAGAAGGACAGAGAAGTATTCGAACGGGAAACCAAACCGTGACCGCTCGTCTCCAGCCCTTCGGGGAAACGCCGAAACGCCCTGGAGGGCTCCGTGGGAGGAAAAACGCCCCGTGCGTGTCGGAAGGGAAGCGTGTCGGAGGTGGGCACAGAGTACACGTTCAGGGCCAGGGCAGCAGCCAGACCCGGGGACCGGCCTCGGGACTTTCCGTGCCCTGTGAGGCCGATCGCGGCCTCTTAAACGCAGATTTCTGGTCACGCCTCTGAGCTGTTTTAGCTTTTAATGTATTCGCCGCCGTGAAGCTCTTCAGAATTATTCGATTATTCTCCCCTAAGTCGTCCAAGTTTTCTCTCCTTTCTCACCAAAAACACTTCCTTGGTAACAGGCAGGGGATTATTGGTTCGTGAGTGAGTGAGTGAGTGAGCGTGCGTGCGTCCGTGTGTGTGTGTGTGTTTTCCAAGCCGGAGAAACGTCAGGCGTGTTCTTTTCAGAGTGATTTAAACAGCTCTAGCGTTATGACTACCCAGAAAGAACAAAGCTGCCGAGGGATCAATCGCCCCGCCCCGCGGCGCGCCGGAAGTAGCTGCGAGCGGACGCCCCGCGGCCCGCCGGAAGTAGCTGCGAGCGGACGCCCCGCGGCCCGCCGGAAGTAGCTGCGAGCGGACAGCAGAGCGGCTCCGGGGCTCCGGCACCGCCTGGGCGCCCTACCAGCGCTCCCTTTTCCTGAACATATGGAGCCGTCGCGGGCAAGAGTCCGCCTCAGTGTGAGCCCCGACCGGCCAATCAAAACCAGAAGAGTTCCAAGTTCAGGGGCTGAGCCCCGGAATGAACCGAGCGTGGTGAAAAGGAAATGGTGCGTGCTGGGGGAAATTTATACCCTGGGAGCAGCCGTACCGCAGGTGTGCGGGCTCACCTGGAGGAGCGGGCCTTTCAGAAGGGCGAGTTCAAACGCTTCTTCAAGCGGCACGCCTGTCATCACGGGGTCTGAGAGACCGGGGATCCGGGCGCACCACGGGCGGGGGACTCGCGGGGCTTAACCTGGGGCAGTCGCTGGGGCTAAGCTCTGCGTCTGCATGATCCTATTTGGTGTAATCCTCGCCGCCCATAAGGTAGGTGTTATCACCCCCCCCTCCGCCCCCCGTCTACATATGGGGAACGAGGCTTGGAAAGATTAAGTAAATTGCTCTTGGCCACACGGCCAGAGGATGCGGCCGGGGTGGAGGGTGGGGGCCGGCTCCAAGTCCAAAGCCTTTGTTCTTAACCACCACACTGCTCACTACACTCCCCCTTTTCATAGAAAAGAGTTAAAAAAAAAAACAAAACTGGGAAAATCAGAAGAAATATTAAAACGTGAACAGGTACAGGTTGGGCAGGATGGTCTTGGAAAATGCATCACGGGGCGCCGGCTTATGAAGAGTGGACTAAATTCATCAATCGCCTTCAGAGACAGATTAAGGCTTGTTTCAAAGACGAAAGGCATTTTGGCTGCCGAGAGGGACTAACGTTTTGACGGATCGACGACAAGAACACAGAAATAAGCAGTGGGGGGACGTCGGCTAGGTCTTCCGATCCCATGTAAAACACGCACATCTCAAGACGCACGTTCCCAGCCGGTTTCACCCCAAAAGGACGAGTGACACTCAGTTCCCACACTCGTTTCCAATGACAAAGGGACACAGACCTGGGTCCAGAATGTCCTTGTCCCTCCTCCCTCAGCCCGACAGGCTGAACAGGGACAGCGGTGGTGGCCCAGCGGCTCCAGGATAACCAATGGGATCTCAGTTCCACAAACCATCACCAACCACCTACGAAGCACAAGGCGTCGAGAGGACAATCACGACAGTCGCTCTATGCGAGACCGCGTGCCCTTTCTACATTTTATCTCCTTGCATCCTCCCAAAAGCCCTGTGAGGTGGGCACTTTGTTGTCCTACTTTATTTTTTCTTTCAAGTTCATTTATTTTGAGAGAGACAGAGTGTGAGTAGGGGAAGGGCAGAGAGAGAGGGAGACACAGAATGTGAAGCAGGCTCCAGGCTCTGAGCCGTCAGCACAGAGCCCGACGTGGGGTTCCAACTCACGAAACCGTGAGCTCATGACCTGAGCCGAAATCCAGAGTCAGACGCTTAACCAACTGAGCCACCCAGGTGCCCCTGTCGTCCTACTATAAGAACGAGATGGTTGAGCCATACAGAAGAGTTACGGAATCTGCCGGAATCCTGGGCTTCATCACTGAGGCCGCCCTGCAGGCGCTGTGGGCCGAGACGCGACACCTGCCCTTCCAGGTTTTGCAAGGATGTAGAGAAAGAGGCCCCCCCGCCTCCTCTGGGGTTAAGGAGGAGAGAGAACACCCGCCCGCTCCCTCCCGCACTGACGACACGGTGACTGGAGGAAATCGGCTCTTCTCCTTGGGAAGTAGAAGTGTGCTCTGTTCATCGTGGGGGGAGACTTCCCTGGAGAAGGGCTCCCTGGGGGAGAGGAAGAGGAAGGGCAGAAGAGGAGGTGTCCCAAACCAGGACTTCCACGTGCTCCTGCCTCCTAGAAATGCAGGACCCCCTCTCCCCTGAGAAGGGGGGAAAGCCGTGGTGCTCCCCCGACTCCACAGAGCCGCCCATGGGACGGGAAGCCTCCGGGAAGAGACTCCAGGCCGCAGAGTCCAGCACCACCTGCTCGGACCCTCCCTGTCATTCCCGTCTTCTCAAGGGCCCTTATCCACCAGAGCATGTCTGTCCCTCGCTATTTTAACAGATGTTAACTCGGAACGGAACCTGAGTGGACGTCAGATACAGGAAGACACTTCTTCGTGGGAAGAAGTGAACTCTGTGCTATTTTAAAAGGGATAAAGGGGCGCCGGGGTGGGTCAGTCGGTTAAGCGTCCGACTTCGGCTCAGGTCGTGATCTCACGGTTCATGAGTTCAAGCGTCACATCAGGCTCTGTGCTGACAGCTCAGAGCCTGGAGTCTGCTTCTGATTCTCAACACTTTGGATCTGACGTTGCATTTGATGTTTTTAGATAGTAACTGACATCTGGCAGGGCGATGATGGATTGGAATCTACCCCCAACTGAAGCCTAACGGGTAAATCTCGCTTATATGTACTTACTACCTATTCTAATTCAGTAGGAGTGCCAGAGTATTTAGCTAAACTGACGACAAAGAGTAGAAGTACGTTGACTTCAACTAACTTCAAAATGCTTTTTGTTTCTACACAGGTTGAACGCTTTTTACAATTTTTTAAAATATTTATTTATTTTGAGAGAGAGAGAGAGAAAGCA
>PITB01034811.1:0-12776 GCA_004024585.1 Paradoxurus hermaphroditus | reverse complement strand
CGAGCCCGGAGCGGCGTGCCCGGCAGTGCTCGACGACCCTTGCAGGACGCCCATTTGACAGTGGGGGAAGCCGAGGCACAGAAGTGGAGGCGCCCCCTCCCGGGGTGGGGGACCCGAGGACGTCACTCTGGGGCTGGGTGTCAGGGACGGGGACCGAAGCTCGCAGCACTGCGGCCTCAGGAAGCCCCCTTCCCACCTCTCGGCCTCAGTTTCCCCTACGCAGAAAGGGGCCTGCACAGGGGACCCCAGCTGTCCCTCCCAGGCCCCCGCCTGCACCCGGTATGGCTCCGATGGGGGGTTACAATGGGGGGAGGTGGTCGGCAGCCCAGAGGGGCAGAAAGTGCCAGGTCTCGGCCTGGGGCCCTGCCGGCCGCTCAGGCCCCCTCGAGCCCTCCGTGGGGGCCAGCGCCCCCTCCCCGCCCCCAGAAGAACGCCCTGTTAGTGAGAAGTAGGGACGCGGGGAGCGGCGCATGAGCGCTTACTACCTGCTAAGCGCCACATCCTCACGCAAGCCTGGGCAGGCGGACGGACGCTCAGTGTCGCCGAGCCACCGAGCCGGGGAGGGGCCCAGCTGCCGCCTGCAGGAGGCCGCACCCACCGACCGCCCCCTCCTCCGGGGCAGGCGCAGGGGCCCGGTGCTCACCGAGACCGCGAGCCCCCTCCCCACAACCCCTCTGGGAGTCACGCTCCGCCGGTCCCCCGAATCCCCCCGACTCTTGGGGAAGGGAGTGTGGTGTCCTCGTCATGCCCACCAGGGTCTCCTGGGACACAGCCCGTCTTTGCCAGGCCCGGGTCAGCGGTCTGTCCTCCCCCCGCCGGTCCCCGCGACTCCAGGGACGGGGACCGAGGGCTCGGCTCCCTCCGCTGCTTGAAAAAAAAAATACAAAACCACCGAAATCTTAGCGACGATCCTCTCGTCACCAGTCCTGGGGGGTCGGTGCGGGCGCCCTGCTTGCATCGCCATTTTATAGATGGGGAAACTGAGGCACAGAGCCGTCCTGCCCAGGGTCGCACAGGTAGTAAGTGGCTGAGGGAGACCTGCGCTCGGGCGGCCAGGCTGCAGGGTCCCGGCTCAGGAGCACCGGGCCTCGCCCCGTTAAAAATCGGTGTCATACAGGGGCGTGGGGGGGCGGGGCGGGGGCTCAGTCGGTGAGGCGTCCGACTCCTGATTTCGGCTCAGCTCGTGACCTCACGGTCCGTGGGTTCCAGCCCCGCGTCGGGCTCTGTGCTGACAGCATGGAGCCTGCTTGGGATTCTCTCTCTCCCTCTCTCTCTGCCCCTCCCCTGCCCATGCTCTGTCTCTCCCTCTCAAAATAAACAAACACACTTAAAAAAATTTTTTTTTTAAATCAGTGTGATATAAAAGACGCTGTGTGCGGGCCAGGCCGGCGTCCGAGTTCCCAGCTCCAAGCTTCCATCCAGCGCGCACGACCCATTCCCGGACCGCCTCGCCCCTCCCCGGACATCCCAACCCCCGCCGGTGCCCCGTCGCCCCGGGGCAGGAGAGGGGCGGGCAGCGGGCACGGCCCCGCCCCGTGCGGGCGCCCCCGTCTGCCCGCCGCCAGACCAGCATGTTGGGGAAGAATCTGCCGGGTGTGAGTCCCCGCTGTTAGCTTCCAGCTGAGATCCGGCCAGGCGACCTGCCGGGGCCTCAGTTTCCCTGTTTGTGCAACGAGGAGAACGGCCCGTTCTGGGGGCACCGCCGTGAGACGCACACGGTGGGAGGCGCGTGGAGAGCACGCTGCGAGCTCAGCTCTAATTGTCACGGCAACGCGACGAGGGGACGCTGCCGGGGCCCCCGGCTGACGGGCGGGGGGATGGAGGCCCAGGGTGATGAAGAAAGAGGCTCGCCCTGGGTGCCCAGCACGAAAACGGCAGGGCTTGGCACACGGGCACGGCGACCACGGGGGCACACAGGTGTCCACCCGAGGGCTTCCTCCATCACCCGCTGCCCCACCCCCTTCCCCTGACTCCCCCTCCCCAAGCCCGCAGCCACCTTCGGAGCACAGAGGCGCCGGGCCCCGAAGCCCAGAGACAGAGAAAACCCACCACCCCACTTCTGCGCTGCCAGGGACCGCCCCTTCTCTCGGGGGTCACTTCCCATCCCCAGGGGACCCCCCTCAGTCCACCAAGGTGTCCCCCGCTCTGGGCAAGCCTGAGGGGCCAGATCCCACCCCACGAGGCCACACCAAGCCCCCGACCCCATCCACCAGGGGGAGTCTGGCTTCCCC
Source organism: Paradoxurus hermaphroditus (assembly GCA_004024585.1). Classification (NCBI taxonomy): domain Eukaryota; kingdom Metazoa; phylum Chordata; class Mammalia; order Carnivora; family Viverridae; genus Paradoxurus; species Paradoxurus hermaphroditus. Next base: position 10,545 of record PITB01034811.1, on the reverse strand, counting down.
AGGAACTCCCGACCCGGCCCACGAGAAGGTCCCGGCGATGCGAATCTGCTAGAGACGGTGAGAGGGGACAGACGGGGACCTACCAGAATCGGCCTCCAGCGACACCCAGTCCTCAAAGAGCCCGGGGGACCTGCGGGAGAAAACACGAGTCCTGTCAGTAGAAAGCCGGCGGCCTCCACGCACGAGCTGGGCACGCACGGCCACGGCGGCCTGCGGGGAGGGACGGGAGGCCGGGCGGTCCGCGCCTGGTCAGGCCAAGCACTTCCCCGCCACCACCCTGTGGGGCACTTGACGGAGAGAGGGACACCGAGCCTCCGAGAATCAAAGTCTGGTGCCCCCGGTCCCACCGCCAGGAAGTCACCGAGCCAGGATTCCAACCCGCGGGCTGGGTGGTTACAGAGGCGGCTTACACCCCGGCAGGGCCACCAAGGAGCTGGGGGCCCGTATCACGGTGTCGCCGTGACCCTGCCCCAGTCACCTCCCGGGGGACCCTATGAACAAGCGAGTGCCGCCTGAAGGAACGCACCCGCTCTTCTCACTCCAGAGTTTCCGAGTCGCCTTTCAGAGTCAGTAACAGTGCAACGAGCACTCGGGTCCAGAATATACAAAGGACACCCGCGAACAAACAAGAAAGAGCCAGTCAGCCCACGGCGCGTCACGGAAGTGGGTACCCGATGGCCCGGAAGCTCATGAAAAGGCGCCCGGGAAAGTGCAAGTGAAAGCAGAGCCCACGAGGCGGCCGCCTGGACGGCTAAAATCACAGACAGGCAGGCGCGAAGTGTCCCGTGACCAGGGGCCCCAGCCATCCCACCCCGGGGCCCTTACCGAGCGCACCAAAACCACGGTTCCTTCCACAGAACCGCAAACCCGGGCGCCGGGGGGCTCGGCCGGCTGAGCGTCCCGACTCTGGGCCTCAGCCCAGGTCCTGATCTCGCGGGTCGTGGGATCGAGCCCCGCGTCGGGCTCTGCGCCGACGGTGCGGAGCCTGCTTGGGATTCTGCGTCTCCCCCTCTCTCTCTGCTCCTCCCCCGCTCACGCTCTGTCTCTCTCTCTCTCTCTCTCAAAAGAAAATAAATACACATTAAAAAGAAAACCCTGACAGCCACGGAGCTGTCCGGCAAAAGCTGCGCCTCGGAAGACGGCGCCTCCACGAGACAACGTAACAGACCGCAGGCGCCACCGGCCGGGGAGGGAGAGGTCCGCAGGGGTGGCCGCACTAGAACAGAACGAGGGGACGGCCACGGAAGCCAGGAGGCTGGTCCCCGCTGAGGAGGAGGCAGGCGGCCGCACGACGCCCCCTTTATAATCATTCGTTCATCTGCACCCGCGTGTTTCTGCGTTCTGACCTTGTCGGCTTCCACATGAAGGAAAAAAACAAAAAAAAACACCAAGGACAGCGGACAGAGCGCTGGGGGGAGAGTCCGGAAGCCTGGCTCCGTTCCCACCAATAGCTCTGACCTTGGGCAAGCGCCCAGCGCCCTCTGAGCTCAGTCTTCCCATCCAGAAAATGGGCCTGCCCCCCACGATGTCGCCCCGGCCGGCTCACACGCAAACATCTCGCTATCCGGGGGACCTTTAAGAAGGGGGAACCCCTTCTCCACCGTGCTGCACCCCGGGGAGCAGAAGTGAGCGGCGCCAGGGACGCCTGCTCGCGGATGCCGGGGACAGCTCCAGGCGGTGCTCAGGCTCCGCGCCCAAGTCCCCCACCCCCGGGTTCAAACCAGGGGCTCTGCCCCTTCCGGCTGCAGGGTAGCTCCGCCTCCCGCGCCTCAGTTTCCCGTCTCTAACGTGGGAACAGCGGTAAATTCACCGGCCTCAGAGTGGCTGCAAAGTGCTTACAGAGCCAGGGCTCAGTTACCGCTGGGCGCCGCCGTCACCCCTACCCGGGGGCTGGCGGTGAGGCCCCAGGAGCCCCTCTGCCCAGGCGGGCCCTTCAGATCCCAGAGACCCCTACAAGGGGCAGCTGAAGATGGCTCACGGGGGACGACCCCACCCCTCTCTCTACCCCCTTCTTCTTCTGTTACACTTTCCTTCCATTAAGAGGCCCCCAGTCTGGGCACCTGGCCCTGCCTTCTGGGGCAGCTCCAGAGACGGGCCCTGCGGGAAGGCTGGGAACAGCCGAGTGGCCCCCTTGACCTAGGCCCCCAAAGGTCCCGTCGAGGGCTCAGGCAAGGTCAGGCCCAGTGGGCGCTCTCCCCGGGGGACACCCGGCGGCTCCGACCCCCTCTCCTTCCTACCTTCTACCGTCCGCCTTCGCCTCCCGTCCCCAGCCGGCTCCTCCTACAGTCCCAGACACACAGCACCTGGCAGCGTGGGGTCACGACCAGCCCGGCCAGCCCCGGGGTCACGCGGCCCGGGGGGAGGCACTGGGCAGCGGGACTCAGCAACTCACAGGCCCGGAGAGGGCTTCCCAACTCCGGGGGGACCCCAGGAGAGGACGCAGGTGTGGGGCGAGGGGGGGAGCGGGGGTGGGCGGGACAAGGCGCTGCGCTGGGAAGGACCCCGGGGCCGCGGCTGGCCACCAAGGGCCCCGCAGACGGCGCCTTTACTCCGGGGGCGGGGAGAGCCGAACTGCAGGCCGTGCAGTGGGGGGTGCACGGGGGTGGCAGCGGGCGGCCGGGGGAGGCGGGAGAGGTGGATGGGACGGAGGACAGGATCCCCGGGCCGCGCAGGGAGGGGCGTGGCTTCCCAACTGGGACTCGGGAGGGGGCAGGGCCTCCAGGAAAGGACCTGCTCCGCCTGAGGCCACGAGTCTTTACCCAAAGCGGAGGCAGAGTGGGACCCGCAGGGCCGGGCTCAGAGTAGGAGAGGCTGGGTACGGGGGGCCGGTGCCCAGTAGGGCCAACACCTGGGGGTGCAGCCGGGACAGAGCAGGGGGCCCAACCGGCTCACGAGGGACCCCGCGCGCACGGTGGGGCCCTGGTCCTGCCTGGCTGCCGTCCTCCGCCAGCCCCTCTCCCCGCAGATAAGCACCTCCCCCGTCGCCTCCCACCCCCACCGGAGTCCCACCCACGCGTACAAGCCCAGCGCCTCTTCCTCCAGGCAGCCCTCCCTCCCTCACACTCAGCAACATCCAGTCTGGCAGCGGTCCCAAAGCCAACAAGGACCGATGATAACAGAGGTTCTAACTCACGCTTAGCTCTGATCGCTCTGATCGGTGACAGCCCCAGGCTGAGCCTTCACGTCCCTAACTCCCACAACCCTTCAAACGGGTTCTTCCTTATCCCCACTTTACAGATGAGAAAACCGAGGCCCAAGGAGGCAGAGGTGGAGAGTGGAGAGGAAGTCAGGACGGGAGCCCAGGCAGTCTCCAGCCCTGCGCGGGGCGGGGCGGGGCAGGGGTGGGTAGGGCTGAGCGTGAGGGATGTCACCGTCAGGGGCAGCCTGTCCCCGTGTCAGCTCAGACTCTGGGCCAGGCAGCAGCGATCCAATGCAGCCCTTCCTGCAGCCTCTGGAGCCCCCGCCGCCCCTCTCCCCTCCGTCGGGGACCGCACAGCCGGCTGCCACATACCTCAGGGGTCCCCGCAGAGGGCAGGGTGCCCTTAGTGCCCCCCACGGCAGTGCAGAGGCACAGACCGGGGCCCGACAAGGAGCAGGCGCCACGACTCAGGGCAACATCCCTGCCCCCAGGCATCAGGGCCCAGGGCGGCCGGCAGGCACGGCTGGGACCAGGGCCCCCTGCCCAGGGCGGCCGGCAGGCACGGCTGGGACCAGGGCCCCCTGCCCAGCTCCGCTGCTCCAAAGCGGGACCTCAGCACCCAGCCCGCCGAGGGGAGACGTCCGCCTACAGCCCGCACCCGCCCATTTCAAACCCACTCAGCAGACGCAGGTCAAGTTCTACGAAACCGCCCGAAGCCTGGGGCCCACTGCGGTGCCCGCCTCTTTGAGACAAGGAAAGCGACGGCCACGAGGGCCCCCTCAGGGCTGCAAGCGCCGGTGGCGGCGGCCTCGCCAGAGAGCTCTGCAGAGGCCAGACGCTGGGCCCTCGGAGCCCCCGGATCCGGGCACTGGCCCCCGAGGGACCCCAAGTGGCCCCTGCCGGTTGGATCTGGGGGACTTCGGGCACAGTACGATCCAGGCTCCAGGCTGAGGCGTTTTGGGGTGGCGGGAGGGGGAGGAAGACGGAGGGGGGGCCGCCTGGGCCACCGGGCACATCTTTTCACGCCAGGTCGACGGGGGCCGGGGTCGGCCCGACCCCTCCGCCGTGGTGGCCAGCAGCCCAGACAGCGGGGCGGGGGGCAGGCTCCGCAGCCCTCCCGTTTAGAAGCCACAGGGACGTTTTATTTTCCTTCTCAAGTGACAGCTGGGGCGTGCCAGCCCGCGCAGCCTCTCCTAGAAGCTGCAGAGAGGCGACCGCCAAGAGTTCACCAGGTCTCCGATTCCCCACCGGACACACGGCAGCCAGTAACTGCTGGGGGGGCCGGGGGCGGGTGGCACGCGGGCCACAAGGAGTCCTCTCCCCTTCCCTCCCCTCCCCCACCCCCCAGGACAGGGGCAGCCACAGCAAGGTCAAGGGGTGGGGCTGTAAGTGGACAGGGCCTTGGGTATGACGAAGGGGGGGAGGGGGTGGCAGCCCAGCCGAGGGCCACAGGGAGGGGGACACACAGCTCCTTCCAAAGGGGCACATGGCTCAACCAAGTGGGGGCAGAGCCCACTCACCGAGGACCCAAGGTCCATGCACAGAGGGGCGCACGGTCGGGGAGAGGAGGGAGGATGCTGCCGGTGCCCCCCGCAGCCCCCAGGTGCCCCTGTCTGGGTGCTTGAGACAGGCCTGCACCACCGTCGGCCACACGACCACACCGGCCACCCTCACTGGAACGGCCCCTCGGCTGCCCGCCCACCGCCAGGCTCCGGGCCACCTTCACGGCCCAGCAAGGGGGGAGGGGGCACTGTCCTGACCTCATTTCCAAGATGGGGAAACTGAGGCCCAGAGAGCTTCAGCAGCCCAGGAGATTGCACAGCCCTCGAGGGGAGGGGAGACTGGACCCCGGCACAGGCTCGGCCGCCCGATCCTCCACCCTCTACACCCCCAGCCGAGCCCCAAACGTGGTCCTCCGAAACCTCCCGCCCACCCCCTCACTGGGTCACGGGGCCATCTACGGACACGGCCACCGACAGGAGAAATCGGACGCCAGGAAGGAGCCGGGGTATCGACCGTTTCTGGAGGGAAGAGGGGGTGGCCGGGGGCCCAGGCGCGGCGCTGCGGCAGCCTGGCTCCCCGCCAAGCACAGGGCAGGCGGCGCGGACCAGGCCAGGAGGCCCAGGGGCTGCCCTCCAGGCCTGCGGAGGCGGCAGCACGGCGAAGCCATCTGTCCGTCCATCTGTCTGTCCACCGCCAGCACCGACAGCCCGCGGGGACCTGGAGCCCCCCTCCCCCGCCTCCCGAGGGTGACACTGTGGGCCACGCCGCCCCGCCCTCCGCGCTTCTTAACTGGCTAATTCTGACAACAGCCCTGACAGATGGAGGGGACAGCGGAGGCAGGAGAGCTCCCCCAGGCTCCCCTCAGCTGCGCGCAGGCATCCCCTGCAACCTCACGAGATCCCCTCCGCAGGACGCCCCTTGCCGGGAGCCCCCGGGGGCGGCGGACCAGAGAGCAGGCCCTCGGGGCATGGCGCGCTGGGACTGCAGGGGTTGGAAACTTCCAGCAGCCTCTGGATGCCCGTCAGGGGCCCCATCAGAGGCTCCCTGTAAAGATACCTCCGTCTCGGCACCCTGGGGAAGCACAAAGCAAGCGCCCCAAGATGTCAGCGGTGGGTTCCCCACAGAGAGGCCGCTTCTGCCACAGGGCCCGTGGTCGGCTGGGAGGGACCCCGCTGGGAGGGACCCCACTGCGGAGGCTTCTCAGACCCCGTCCCCTCTCCCCCAGCAGGGTCTGGGCCATTAGCAGCCTCGGGGCGGGGCTGGGGGCTGCCTGGGAGAGCAGGGGGGCCAGGGGGCCATCGATCCCCAGAAGCAATTAATTGTCCAGGTCAAGAGAAGGTGAAAGAGATTTGTCACCCGAGGCCCAGGAGATATCCCAGGGACTCCGGCAGCCCAGGGCAGACAGGATGGTTCCCGGCGTCCTGGCCTGGGGACAGATGAGGGTCCTTGCACACTTGCTCCGTCGTCCCTTCCACCCCCTCCCCCTCCTGGCCTCACTCGGCATGCTCCCCACCGGCTAGGCTCAACCCTCCATGGCCGTCCTCACCGCCAGCCCCGCCCCTGCACCCGTGACGGATGCGTGGGGAGGGACCACACAGTCCTTCAGGTGGTGCTCACTGCACAGACGGGGACAGGACAGTCAGGGAGCCCGACCCACAGTCCCCGAAGCCCAGGACCCGGCTGGCCGGAGCCCCGTATTCAGTCCAACCGCACCACGCTCGAGCTGGGCCACCCCGCACTCGTGGCTGAACTTCTCTGAGGCGGCTTCCTCTGCTATGAGACGGTAATAGGCAGAGGGGCTGCAATCGGGCTGGCTGGGGCTCAAGCCGAGGAAGGCTCCTTGCTTCTCTGAACCTCAGTTTCCCCCTCCACGAAACGGGGACGATGCCGCAGCTACCTTGTAGGCCGGCGCGCAGCACTGTTCAAGTTCGGTTCCGGGCCTCCGTTCAAACTCGCCATCGGGGTCCGTCGGCCCGCCTCCCCGGGAACCAGAGCGGGGGCCCCCCGTCCGATTCGGACGGCTGTCGACTCCCCCGGCACCTCAGACACCCCCACGCAGCCCCCGAGCCAGGCCGTGAGGAGAAGGCGCAGGCTCCCGTCCCGGTCCCTACAGCAGGACGCGGTGGGAGACACTTGTCCCACCGGGCCTGGCAGCCGGTCGTCCTGGAGAACAGAAGGGCCCTGACCCCCACACACCCCACCCAGGATCGGGGCTTGGGGCGGGGGCTGGCACAGGGCGTGGGCGCCCCCGTGAGCCTCCACTGGCTCTCAGCCCCTAGTTTCCACACCAAATCCCTCCCCACGCACCCAGACACGTGCGGCCACCCCCTCGCCCCCACCGATCCATGTGCAAGACATCAATAAACGCCCCCTTCCGTGCCCCCGGCACACAGATGGGCAAACCGAGGCCCAAGGAAGCCAGCAAGGGGCAGCCTCAAACCTGGTTCTTTCCGACGGCTCCCACGAGCAAGCAGTCGGCTCAGCAGGTGTGCAGAAGCCCGGGTCACTGGGGACAGAGGCAGCACTGAGTCAGAGCGAGAAACTCAGCGGAAGCTGAAAACAGCCCAGGGCCCCCGCCCCTCCCCCCACGCTGTGTTCCCCAGAGCGAGCCGCGCTGAATCACAGCGCCAGGCCCCGCGTTGGAAAGTTCCTGCCGGTGTAGACGGGTGGGGGTGGGGGACGAGGGGCCAAGAGCAGCCACCGTGCCTGGGGTCCCTCCCGGGGCGCGAGAAGGTGAGCAGCGCCCCTGGACGGGGCCCCAGAGAGGCTGGAGCCCACCCAGGCTCGCCCCCAACACAGTGCGCGTCCCCCGCCCCCGTGGCCCATCAGCCCAGCAAAGCACCGCCCCTCGGGGCGCTCAGGGCTGCAGGGCCAGCAGGCAGGAGAGCCTCACCCCTGCACAGACTTCTACCACCTCCGTGGCTGGGCTCAGCCCACGGCGGGAGGCCGCAGACCGCCCACGTGGGGGACCTCAGGGTCCAGCGCCACGCACCCCTTCAAGTCCTGGCTGCACTGCTTTCCAGCTGTGTGACCCGGGGTATGTCGCTGAACCTCTCTGAGCCAGCCCCTCGCCTGTGAAATGGAAGCTCTCGCCTCAGGGGGCCGACTTCCAGCCGCAGTAAGCAGATGCCTACAGCGCCCGGCGGACCGTCGGAGCTCGGTATTTCAGTTCCCGAATCGTGGTGGTGTTTTTTTTTTAGTGAGGCGACATTCACATAATGTCAAAGCGAGCAGTCAGGGGCCCCGGGGACATGCGCCATGTTGTGCAACCACAGCCCCCACCTGGTTCCAAAACACTTCCCGGACCTCGAAGGGAAGGAAAGCCCCGACCCGCGAGCCGCCGCTGGCTCCCCGGCGCCCCGCAGCCAGCCCTCTGGCCCCGTCTCCACCAGGCTGGTGGCTCCGGACACTTCGCATCGACGAAATCACACGCCGCGTGGCCTTTCGTGTCTGGCTTCCTTCACGTGGAAGTTTTCGAGACTCGTCCCCGGACCCACGCGTCAGCCCTCCTTTCCCTTCGATGACTGAACAGGAGTCATTGTATGGAGAGATCGAGAATATTTTTCTTTAAGTTTATTTATTTATCTTGGAGGGAGAGAGTGAGAGCAGGGGAGGGGCAGAGAGAGGGAGACACAGAATCCGAAGCAGACTCCAGGCTCCGAGCCGTCAGCACAGAGCCCGATGCGGGGGCTCGAACTCACAGACCGTGAGATCGTGACCTGAGCCAAAATCAAGAGTCAGACGCTTAACCAACGGGGCCACCCGGGCGCCGCAATGATGTAGTTTTAAAGCAAGAAAAATAAATGCATAAGGAACACAGAAACGAAACACGACAAGATACGTAGACATGAAATCTTTGAAAATCCGTAAAACGATCAGATAAGTAACCCTAACGGCGGTGGGGCTGCAGATTCAGCGCGAGGAGCCAGCTGGCGGGAGGCAAAGGGACCTCGGGGCCCCGGAGCTGAGGTCCCCTCCCTCTGGGGCCTTCCCCGCTCAGATGTCAGGCCTTCCTGGCCCGGGCCCCACGGCGTGTGCAGCCGTGAGCCACCTCCTCGCCCGCTCTGGGCCGCGGCCTCCCCGGCTGCGAGCAGGCGCCCCTGCACCGGCTGCTCTCAGCCCCGGGGAGAGAGGGGGGTTGCAGGAGCCAGACTGGGGGGACCCTACAGGTGGTGGACGTTGTCACCCGGCAGGCAGACGGCCACCCTGTGCTGGCGACAGAAATGACCAGCGACGCCGGGATGCCTAGACGCCCTGCCCAGGGGCACGCTCTGGACCACAGAGACGTGGGCACGGCCTGGAAAGGGGACCTCGGCTGCCCCCTCCCCCCTCCCCCCGGCCCAGAGCACAACCCAGACGCCCAGGTCCTGAGGCCGGACGCCAGGCTCTGGCACTTGGACCCTCGGGCCGGATCGTGCTCCCCTGTGGGGGCCGCTGTGCCCCGCGGGATCTCTGCGCGTCTCTGGCCCCTGCCCGCCATGCCTGCGGCACTCCCCCCTGCCCCCGCCCCGCCTCGAAACAGCCAGAAGGATCTTGGGACACTGCCAAACGGACCCCATCCGCACCCCGACTCCGTGAGAGCCTCTCTCCCTGGGCGGGACGCGGCGGGCACTGGTCTGGCCGGCTCCACACACGCCGGAAGGACGGGGGACAAGGGCCCTGTGTCCAGCACCCACCCTCCCCCTTCCCCCGGGTCCTCCGGGCCCCACCTCGCTGCCAAGGGACCCGTCTGGCCATCGACACTAGGTGGCTGAGCCCCCAGACGTCCAGAGGCCATTCCAGGCACAGGGCGCCCGGCAGCGGACGAGACGGACGCAGCTGCGGCTGCCTGGAAAGTGACCTTCGGTGTGGGGAAGCCACCGAGACACAGCGGAGTGGAGCCCCTGGGGGACTTCACACACAAGTGGGGGGCCCTCCTGGGGGGACATCGGAGCTGAGACCAAGGGCAGCGAGCCCGCCCAGGCCTCGGGGCCTCCCGGTTTATTCTCCAAGGAGGAGGCAGGGCCCGGGCAGCCGGACACTGAAGAGTCTCCTCCTTCAGACAGGGTCCCTCTGGCTGCGGCACAGGGGACAGACCTCAGGGACGAGAGCGGACTCAGGGCCCGGGAAGAGGCTACGGCAGACATCCAAGCCGCATGGGGGCCAAGCGGCGGACCACAGTGCTGGTCTGGCGTCACTGTTTCTGTTATTATTTTTTAAGTTCGTTTCTTCATTTTGAGAGAGAGAAAAAGAGCGAGCATGTGTGAGCAGGGGAAGGGCACAGAGGGGGCGGGGAGAGAGAGAATCCCAAGCAGGCTTCAGGCTGTCAGCCACAGAGCCTGACGTGGGGCTCGATCCCACGAACACGGAGATCATGACCTGAGCTGCAACCAAGGGTTGGACGCTTCACCGACGGAGCCGCCCGGGCACCCCTGTTTTTTATTATTGACGTGAAAGCAGAGAGGGTCAACGCCCCCCCCGGGTATTCTTGTTACCGTCGGTATGATTCTTGCAGAAAGAGCCCAGAACACAGCGGCAAGAACAGCCCGGGACCGCAGGGACCGTGGCTGTTTTCGTGCTGTTAGGGCACGAGGCGTCTCGGAGGTCCCCCGCCAGGACCATCTCAGAAACGGGGACACCGGCACTCGGCCAGGAAGAGAGCCCCACGCCAGGAAGGGTCACCCTCCCCGCTCGGTTTTCAAATGACCCGGCCACTCAGAAAACCTGCCACGACCAATCCGAACACGGGCTGCTGAAAAAAAAAAGTCACCCTCGTGTGTTTCCAGTACCGAAACCCCTCTGACCTCACTTCTCTCGAACCTGCGCTTACTCATAGCGAGAGGGACCCAGCAGCTCCCTGCTTTCATTTCCCTTTCTGCTCCGAGCGGGCGTTACACTGATTTTTCGTGTTGTTGTTGTTGAAC
>PITB01034810.1:0-12807 GCA_004024585.1 Paradoxurus hermaphroditus | reverse complement strand
AGTCAGAAAAAGACAGATACCATGTTTCCACGCATAGGTGGACTTTGTGAGACTAAGCAAAAACCAGGGGGAGGGGAAGAGGGGAAAAGAAAAAAAGACACAGAGAGGGAGGGAGATAAAACATAAGAGACTCTCAAAGACTAAGAACAAACTGAGGGTGAGGGGGATGAGGGAGGGGGGAGAGGGGGTGATGGGCATTAAAAAGGGCACATGTTGGGATTAACACTGGGTGTTGTATGTAAACCAATTTGAAAATAAACTATTATAAAAAAAACAGACTGTAAAAACAGAAAAAGAGACGTGATATATTCATAAAGGGGAGAATCCAAAAATAAGATATAACTATTGTAAATATATATACAACCAATATGGGAGCCCCCAAGTGTATAAAACAATAACGAACATAAAGGAACTCATTGATTATAATACAGTAATAATAGAGGCATTTAACACTACACTTACATCAATGGACTGATAATCTAAACAGAAAACAGACCAAAAAAAATGGCTTTGAATGACACACTGGATCAGATCGGCTTAACAGCTATATTCAGGACATTCTAGACTAAAACAGGAGATACACAATCTTTCCATGCGCACATGGAACATTCTCCAAAATAGATCACATATTACCTTACAAATCAGGTCTCAACCAATACAAAAAGAATGAAGTCATAGCACGCAACTTACCTGACTATAACACTATGAAACTAGAAGTCAACCACAAGAAAAAAATTGGCAATACTACAAATACTAAACAATGAATGGGTCAACCAGGAAATAAAAAGAAGAAAAAAAAAATACCTGGAAACAAAGAAAATGAAAACACAATGGCCCAAACCTTTGGGATAGAGCAAAAGCAGTCCCTAGAGGGAAGTATATAGCAATATAAGCCTAATTCAGGAAGCAAGAAAAATCTCAAAAAAATAACCTAATCTTTCACTCAAAGGAGCTAGAAAAAGTACAAAACACAAAGCTTAAATCCAGCAGAAGGAAGTAAATAATAAAGATTAGAGCAGAAATAAATGATATAGAAACTAAACAACAACGATAGAACAGATCAATGAAACCAAGAGCTGATTCCTTGAAAAATTAATAAAATTGATAAACCTCCACCCAGACTTATCAAAAAGAAAACAGAAAGAATCCAAATAAATAAAATCATAAATGAGAGAGGAGAAAAACAACCAACATCACAGAAATACAAGCAATTATAAGACAGAATATTATGAAAAACTATTTGCTAACAATTTGGACAGCATGGAAAAAATGGACAAATCCCTAGAAACATATAAAATATCAAAACTAAAACAGGAAGAAATACAAAACTTGAACAGACTGATAACCAGCAAAGAAATTGAATCAGTAATCACAAAAACCCTACAAACAAAAGGCCAAGACCAGATTGCTTCACAGGCAAATTCTACCAAACGTTAAAAGAAGAGTTAATACCTATTCTTCTCAAACTATTCCAAAAAATAGAATAGTAAGGAAAAATTCCAAACTCATTCTATGAGGCTAGCATTACCCTCACACCAAAACCAGAGGGAGACACTACTAAAAAGGAAAACTACAGGCCAATAATCCCTGATGGACATGGATGCAAAAACTCTCAATAAAATACTATCAAAGCCAACCCAACAATACATTTAAAAAATCATTAATTAAGATCCAGTGGAATTTTTTCCTAGGATGCAAGAGTGGTTCAATATTTGCAAATCAATGTGATATGCCACATTAATAAAAGAAAGGAGAAGAAATATATGATTTTTCCATGGATGTATTAAAAGCATTTGACAAATTTACAACATTCATTCATGAGAAAAACCCTCAACAAAGTAGGTTTAGAGGGAACACACTTCAACATATTAAAGGCCATTTATGAAAAACCCACAGCTCACATTATACTCAATGGGAAACAATGAGAGCTTTTCCTCCACAGTCAGGAAGAAGACAGGGATGTCCACTCCTATGGCTGTTATATGACAGAGTACTGGAAATCCTAAGCACAGCAATCGGAAAACAAAAAGAAAAAAAAGGCATCCAAATAAGCAAGGAAGAAGTCAAATTGTCACTCTTTGAAGATGATATGATACTCTATATAGAAAACCCATAAGAGTCCATCAAAAACTGTTAGAACTCATACATGAATTCAGTAAAGTAGCAGGATACGAATTCAACATGAAGAAATAATGAAGCAGCAGGAAGAGAAATTACAGAATCGATCCCATTTACAGTTGCACAAAAACAATAAGATACCTAGGAATAAACCTAACCAAAGAGGTGAAAGATCTATACCCTGAAAACTAGAAAATGGTTATGAAAGAAGTTGAAGATGACACAAAGAAATGGTAAAGCAGTGTATTGCTGGGTCATAGGGTAGTTCTGTTTTCATTTTTTTGAGGAACTTCCACACCGTTTCCCAGAGAGGCTGCACTAATATGCATTCCCACCAACAGTGTAGGAGGGTGCCTGCTTCTCCACATCCTTGCCAGCATCTACCCAAGAGACACAGGAGTGCTGATGCATAGGGGCACGTGTACCCCAATGTTCATAGTAGCACTTTCGACAATAGCCAAATCATGGAAAGAGATTAAGTGTCCATCAACGGATGAATGCATAAAGAAGATGTGGTATGTATATATGATGGAATACTATGCGGCAATGAGGAAGAATGAAACCTGGCCATGCGTAACAACATGGATGGAACTGGAAGGTATTATGCTAAGTGAAATAAGTCAGTTAGAGAAAGACAGACACCATATGTTTCCACACACTGGTGGATTTTGAGAGACTTAGCAGAAAACCATGGGGGAGGGGAAGAGGGGAAAGAAAAAAAGACACAGAGAGGGAGGGAGACAAAACATAAGACAATCTTAAAGACCAAGAACATACTGAGGGATGGGGGGAGAGAGTGGGTAATGGGCACAGAGGAGGGCACTTGTTGGGATGAGCACTGGGTGTTGTATGGAAACCAATTTGACAATAAATTATTTAAAAAAAAAGAAATGGAAAAACATCTCATGCTCATGTATCAGAAGAACCAAAATTGTTAAAATTTCTATACTACTCAAAAACAATCTACACATTTAATGCAATCCCTATCAAAATACCACCAGCACTTTTCATAGAGCTAGAACAAACAATCCAAATAGTGTATTGTCCAGAAAAAAAAATACTCCAAATAGTGAAGGCATTTTGAAAAAGAAAAACAAAACTGGAGGCATCACAATTTTAAATTTCAAGTTACATTACAATGTTGTACTAATCAAAACAGTATTCTACTGGCCCAAAAATAGATACATAGATCAATGGAACAGAATAAAAAACATAGAAATGAACTTACAATATTACGGTCGGCTAATCTTCAACAAAACAGGAAAGAATATATGATGGAAAAAAGACAGTCTCTTCAACAAAGGGTGCTGGAAAACTGGACAGCACCATCCGAAAGAAAGAAACTGGACTACTTTCTTATATCATACACAAAAATAAATTCAAAATGTATTAAAGACCTAAATGTGAGACAGGAAACTATAAAAATCCTAGAGGAGAACACAGGCAGTAACTTCTTTGACATCGGCCACATCAACTTCTTTCTAGATATATCTCCCAAGGTAAGGGAAACAAAAGCAAAAATAAACTATTGTGACTTCGGCAAAATAAAAAGCTTCTGTATAGCAAAGAAAACTTAAACTACAAGGAGCCAAAACTAAAAGGCAACCTACAAAATGTGGGAAGATATTTATAATGACATATCTGATAAAGGATTAAATCATATCCAAAATATATAAAGAACTCACATAACACCCCAAAAATGAAAAATCCAGTTTAAAAAATGGGCAGAATACATGAAGACACTTTTTCCCAAAAAAAGACACACAGATGACCAACAGACACATGAAAGATGCTCAACACTGATCATCAGGGAAATGCAAATCAAAACTACATGGGATATCACCTCATACCTGTCAGAATGGCTAAAATCAACAACACAAGAAACAAGTGTTGATGACGATATGGCATTCTTGGTGTGAATGCCAACTGGTGCAGCCACTCTGGAAAACAGTATGGAGGTTCCTCAAAAAGTTAAAAATAGAACTACCCTAAGACCCAGCAATAGCACTACTAGGAACTTGCAACTATACTACTGGGTATTTACCCAAAGGATATAAAAATACAGATTTGAAGGGACACATGCACCCTTGTGTTTATAAAAGCATTATCAACAATAGCCAAATTATAGGAAGATCCCTAGTGTCCATCAACTGATGAAAGGATAAACAAAGTTGTTGGTAAATGGTATGTATATATGTACATATATAATTATTCATCTATAGAAAATAATGGAATGGAATCTTGCCATTTGCAATGATATGAATAGAGCTAGAGGGTATTATGCAAAGGGAAATAAGTCCATTAGAAAATGACAAAAATCCTATAATGTCACTTATATGTGGAATTTAAGAAACAAGCAAGCAAAGGGGAAAAAAGAAAAAAAAAAGGTAAAAAAGAAAGAGTGAGGCAAACCAAGAAACAGACTCTTAACTATAGAGAACAAACTGATGGTTGCCCATTGGGCAGGGGAATTGGGCACCTATTTTAAATAGGTGATGGGGATTAAGGAGTGCACTCGTTGTGATGAGCACCAGATGTTACTTGAAAGTGTTGAATCACTATATTGTACACCTGAAACTAATATTACACTGCATGTTAACCAATGGGAACTTAATCAAAACCTTAAAAAGAGTACACCTTAAATTTACACAACGTTTTATGTAAAATATATCTCAATAAAAATATTTGTCAAAAAATGGTAACTATGTGAGATAATAGAAGTGTTAATTAGCTTGATTGTCCTAATCATTTCACAATGTATATACTTATCAAATGATCACATTATACACCTTAAATATATACAATTTTTACCTGTCAATTATGCCTTAGTAACGCTGGAAAAAAAATTAAGTATCTATGTCCGAAATTTAGGATTCAAATAATTAACTGGGCTATTAAAATAAATGTTACAAGTGAAATGAGTCTATGTTTTGTTACATCATTAATTTAGTAATATCAACCATGAAGTTAACTTAATCTAAAAAGAACAAAAGGTCTTATCATTTCAGGAATTACTGCATATATAACCATGCATAAAGAACAAAGCACAACCCTGTTGAAATCCTTGCTTCCAATGCAGAATTTGAATAAAACATGGGTCTCAGCAAAATCACAGTTTCTTCATGTCGTAAAATTTAGAAATCATTAAACAGTGAGTTTCAAAACCATAAATGTCAGTATCTTACTATACTTCCATTATTGTACCTGTGTCACTGAACAGCTATTCCCCTGATGAGAACATGAGCTTCACGGGGACAGGCCTCCTGTTTCAATGTTCTTTTTATACCAAAGTTGACCTAACGCAAAGTAACCATTCCAAAAATATTTGTTGAATTAAATTGCCTCCTAATTGGTCTGCTTCCAGGCCATTCTCCTCTCCCAAATCCTGCCAGTTCTTTTACAAAAATACATCTCTGATAATGTCATTCCATTGTCCCAAAACCTTTAATGGCTGTTCATAGTAATCTGCTTTACAGGATTATGTCCACACATCCTGATAGGGCATATAAGGACCTTCACACTGTTCCCTCAGCCTATATTCCCAGTCTCAGTCCCTGCCTCTCCTCTTCACACCCTTTCAACCCATATTAGTTGTTCCTTGAACACTTTTGGATTTTTATTATTCTATGCCTTTGTGGACGCTGTTTCCTCGGTCTGAAAGATCCTTCCCCTCTCATCTGCCTAGCAAACATTTATTAAAGCTCAGTTTAAATATTACTGCCTTTGTATCTTTCTCTGACCTCTCACAGAATTAACGTCTCCTTCGTTTGTTTTTCTGTACCAATATGCTCATTTATTCCGAAAATGGACGAAGCTAAACTCAGGGGTAAGGGAAGAAGAGAAGGAAGGAGCGTCCTGTGAACGGACTTACCTAAGCAGTGATTGCGGCACTACGTGTTAAGCACATTGTTCGAGCAGCAGTGGGAGGATGGGGTTGGATAATCTTTAAGTCTTAAGATGCTATGGCTGGTATCTTTCGCACTGCGTGTGTGTGCTCCCGTGTATGTGTTGAAGGGGGAAACAAAGAGAGACAGAAAAACGTTAAGATCAGGAAGGAGATGAGAGGGGGACGCAGTGCAGAAAGAACAGATGGGCGGACCCAAATTTCTTCCGCTTCACTGTTTTGCAGATGTTCAGGTCTGCATCTAGAGCTGTAGCAAGTAGGTGGAAGAGAAGGAAAGGGGAGGGACTGCATTCGCTCTGAGCTTGCCCAGCCTCGACTGCTCGACTGCCAAGCGGATCACCTTCCGCTCCAACACGGTCAGTTCCTCCTTGCCATGACTCATGCCTATTGTGCCAGGCAGGGCGCACTCTGCCCTGCAGTCTTACAGGTGGTATGGGCTCGGTGAGAAGGTTCCCGCCAGGCTAGGCAGTGGAGCGCCGCACAGCGCGCCTTCCCGCCTCCTAGCTGTCTGCCCAGCAGTTCCGTACCAGCGCCAGCAGACCTGTTCGGTCGATCTTCGATCCAAAGATGCGGCGGGGCTGGAAGATGGCTCTGTCCGGGGGGCTGCGGTGCTGCCGCCGAGTGCTTTCCTGGGTGCCAGTGCTTGTTATCGTCCTCGTTGTGCTTTGGTCCTACTATGCCTATGTCTTTGAACTCTGCCTGGGTAAGTGGAGCTGGGCACCTAAGGTGGGGAAATTATACTCCAGCATAATTGTCTGTCGTACCCTTCACACTGGTGTCCTCCTCCCCCTTGTTCTGAGCCGTCACGCTGCGGTTTTTTTTTTTTTTTTTTTCTCGACGGGAAGGGATTGTTGTTTGTTTTTAGCTCTCTGGAGACCTCCTCGTCTCCAACCTCTAGCTTCCCACAATATTTCTTGCACCTTCCCACGAGGGTCCTACCATGTCGCCATCCCTTCCCACCTAGGGTTCTTATGTTATTCCCTAGCCTTACCCACAAGAATGTCCTGGCTCTTTCCACTAGAGTCTCCTTTTCTCCTACAGGACAACTACTTGTGCCTGGTGTTCTCATTCCGGGGGCTCCTACCCTACAGAATTGAGAAAACAACACACTCTGTCTCGGTAAACTGCTTACACTATGAATCCTACCAATACGTACAACTAGGAGCCCCACATTTTCACATTCCCTTTTGTTAGGAATCCCAAAATAGTTCCTCTACTCTCTTACTAAGTCTCTTTTTTCCAATACTGGAATTGATCCTTTTTCTGTGATCCTCTTACATTGACTGAAGTACTTCACATCTTCTCCCACTTATGACCCCACAGTATGCTTCGTTTTATCCCACTGCGGTGTCCCCTTTTCACAAAATGAAAACGGGCCCTTTATTCTCTTTCCCTGTGGGCTTTATCATTTTATCATCTTCTCCAGTAGAATGAGAGACTTACAATATATCTTGCCCTGTCCCCTCATATTGGAGCCCCTGATTTTATCACACTGGGGTTCCCCTTAGTCTTATGCTTTCCTCCTTTAAGGAGCATTCACTACTTTCCATTAGGGTTCCCATGTTATTTTCCAATCCCTCATCTAGGCATCCTGCTTTTATCACAATATGGTCATGGCTTGTCCACTCTTTTCTCACATTAGTGTCGTTTTTCCCGTCCCACAAGATTTTCCACAATATCTCTCATACCCCTTCCAAGGGTCACTATTTCTCTTTTTTTTAAGTCTATTTATTTATTCTGAGAGAGAGAGGGAGTGGTGGAGGGTTAGAGAGAGAGGGAGAGAGAGAGAATCCCAAGCAGGCTCTGCACTGCCAGTGCAGAGCCCCATGTGGGGACTGGAATTCACAAACTGTGGGATCATGACTTGAGCCGAAATCAGGAGTTGGAGGCTTAACCAACTCAGTCACTCAGGTACCCCGCTAGGGCCACTACTTTTCTAATGATAATCCCCCCCTTGTTATCTCTTTTGAAACCTACTCCCCACCTCCCTCGGTCCTCTTTCATTGTTAGTCCCAAATTTTGCCATCCTCTTTCTCTAGGGTTTATTATTATTATTATTATTTTTATCTTACTTCCCTCTAGGTTTGTCCTGGTCCCCTGTCTTCCAACCTAGGAAAACACCATTCTTTTCCACTAGGATTTCTAATATTTCCTTCTCAGTCCAATAAGAGCCTCATATCTTGTCCCCTCTCATTAGACCATCCCTTTTATAAATCTAGAGAGTCCTCTTGTACCCTATCCTGTCACATTAGGGAGCATTTCATTCCCTAATGGTTCCCACAGCATATCTTATGCTTTCAAGCTCAGAATTCCATAATATTTCCAGACACAAACCCCAACATCCAAACCTTTATGTTCCCCAATTTTATTACCCCAGTCACCTATCCTTATCACTAATGATTTTATAGTGTTCTTATCAATTCACAACGGAGTTTTCATATTATATCCTGTCTCCTCACAACAGAGCCTCTGTTTTTCTTACAGTGGGATCTCCCCTTGCCTCTGTCCTCTCACATTGAAGAATTTTCTTCTCTTCTCAAAGGAGATTCACTAATAGTTATTGTCACTGCAGTACGAGAAATCCCACTTCTAGAACCCTTAAACTTATGTCCTGAAATGATCCCTAATCATTCAGTATGAGGATCCAGCATATTTCCAGTCCTCTCACACTAGGACTCTTATTTGTCCCACTGGTCATCCACTCACTGCCAAGTCCTTTCAAGATTCCAGAGGCATCTGGGTAGGTCAGTAACTTGAGCTTCTGACTCTTGATTTTGGTCCAGGTCATTATCTCACAGTTTGTGAGATTGAACCCCATGTTGGGCTCTGTGCTGACAGTGCGGAACCTGCTTGGAATACTCTCTCTACTTCTCTCTCTGCCCCTCCCCTGCTCACACACTCATGTTCTCTCTCTCTCTCAAAATAATATATAAACTTAAAGAAAAGTTCAGCTCCATTATTATACTATGGACTTTGCTCCTAGGATCAATGCCATCTTGAAAACATTGTTAAATGTATTTTGGAATTTTGCGGTACTGATTTACATGAGCTTTGCCAAGCAATCATTTTAAAAATTAATAATGATAATGGCTAACACTTACATACTGCTTAATCTGTTCTAAGCAATGTTCTAAGTACTGTAGATATGTTAACTCGTATATGTTAAATCATTTAATCCTCAGAATAACCGTACAAAGGAGGTACCCTTATTGTCCCCATTTTATAGATATGCAAACTGAGGCACAAATGAGTAAGCTGAAGCAAAGACCAAGTTAGAATTAGTGAAAATAATCAAAAGAAGCCTAGAGGTTGTATACTTTGTTCAACGTATCATATTTTCAGAGCACTTGTTATAATTCACTGTTTTAAAAGATACACACATACATACAAACTTAATTCTCATAAAAACCTTATAAGGTACATACTCATTATGCCCATTTTAAAGACAAGAAAACTGAGGCACAGACAGATTAAGAAGGTTGCCTAAGGTCATAGAGCTAGGAAATGGTCAAATTTGGATGGCAATCCAAGCATTATGGTTTCACAGTCCATGCTTCAACCACCACAATGTCTTAACTCTCTGCCTTCTCTCAACTAATACAGAGGTCAAAACTTGTGACTAACAACCAAAATGCCTGCAGATGTATTTTATTTGGACTGCACAGTGTTTTCTTAACATTTTGCATCAGTTACCATTATTTAAAGACCGGAAGAGTAAGGTAGCCTTGACTTCCAATTCTGGCTCCACTTTCAATTTATCATTTTCATTTTACAATCTTCTGAAAACTTTGTTTCAGAGAGGGTAAATCCAATCTTCCCAAAGTCACATGTTTAGTAAAGAATGGAGAATTGGATGTCAAGGCTGCCTGAAACCAAAACAATGCAACCTAATTAACAGATTCAAATTTCAATATGACTCAAAAAGTAATATTAAGGACCTAACTTCTTTCTAGAAATAGAACCTGATGTCTTTATTGTAATTTCAAGTTAGAACTGAAGCCAAAAGTGGTATTTTGTATTATAATCTTGCCTAAAAAGCTTGAATTCTGTCACTTACTAACTAGAAGACCTGGGGCAAGTTACCTAATCTTTCTCAACCACAGTTGCCTCACATGGCGTCTTGCCTATATGGTTGTTCATTCATATCACAGATACTTGCTTAGTACCTACTGTATGCCATTTATAGCATTGTCGTTGTGAGATTTAAAAATGATGTATCCTATATGTCTTAATTGAAAAAAATATTTATTCATGTCTTCTGCCCATTTTTTAATTGGGTTATTTGTTTTTGGGGTGTTGAGTTTTAAATTTTCCTTATGTATTTTGGATACTAATCCTTTATCAGATATGCCATTTGCAAATATCCCATTCTGAAGGTTGCCTTTTAGTTTGTTGATTTGTTCCTTTGCTGTGCAAAAGCTTTTTATCTTGACAAAGTCCCAATAGTTTATTCGTGCTTTTGTTTCCCTTGCTTCAGGAGATATATCTAGTAAGTTTTTATGGCCAATGTCAAAGAGGTTGCTGCCTGTGTCCTCCTCTAGAATTTTGATGGTTTCCTACTCATATGTAGGCTTTCATCCATTTTGAATTCATTTTATGTACGCCATAAGAAACTGGTCCAGTTTTATTCTTTTACATGTTGCTGTTCAGTTTTCCCAGCACCCTTTGTTGACGAGACTGTCTTTTTTCCACTGGATATTCTTTCCTGTTTTGTCGAAGATGAGTTGATCATATAATTGTGGGTCCATTTCTGGATTTTCTATTCTGTTCCATTGATCTATGAGTCTATTTTTAAGTCAGTACCATACTGTCTTGATCATAACAGCTTTGTAATATATCTCGAAGTCTGGAATTGTGATGCCTCCTGTTTTGCTTTTCTTTTTCAAGATTGCTTTGGTTATTGGCGTCTGTTGTGGTGCCATACAAATTTTAGGATTGTTTGTTCTAGCTCTGTGAAAAATGTTGGCAGACACATGAAAAGACGCTCAACGTTACTCATCATTAGGAAAATACAGAGCAAAACTACAATAAGATATCCTCTCACACCTGTCAGAACGACTAAAATTAAGCAACACAGGAAACCACAGGTTTTGGCGAGGATTCTGAGAAAAGGAAACCCTCTTATACTGTTGGTGGGAACACCAACTGGTGTGGTCACTGTGAAAAACAGTATGGATGTTATTCAAAACGTTAAAAGTAGAACTAGCCTACGATCTAGCAATTACACTACTAGGCATATATCCAAAGGATACAAAAATACTGCTTCAAAGGGACACATGCACCCTGATGTTTATAGCAGCATTATCAACAATAGCCAAACTATGGAAAGACTCAAAATATCCATCGACTGATGAATGAATAAAGAAAAGGTGGTGTATATATGTTCAATGGAATATTACTCAACCATCAAAAAGAATGAAATCTTGCCATTTGCAAGGACATCAATGGAGCCAGAGAGTAGTATGCTAAGAGAAATACGTCAGAGAAAGGTAAATACCATATGATTTCACTCATATGTGAAATTTAAGAAACAAAACAAATGAACAAAGAGGGAAAAGGAGACAGAGGAAAACCAAGAAATAGACTTTTAATTATAGAGAATAATCCAAGGGTTGCTGGAGGAGAGGAGGGAAGAGGGATGGGTAAAATGGGTGATGAGGGCTAAGGAGGGCATTTGTGTTGAGCACTAGGTGTTGTATGTAAGTGGGGAATCACTATATTTTACATACATATTACATTGTATGTTAACTAACTGGAATTTAAATAAATATTTGAAAAAATAATATGCATGAAAAGCGTGTTTTCCAGTTGATAGCACATTATAAGAGCTCATTAAATAGTAATCTGTTATTACTATTATGAATGAGGGTATAAGGGATTCTGGTTAGCTCAGGAAAATAAGAATCTTAAAATTTTAGAGAGGGGAGGAAGAGACCAAGATGGCAGAAGAGTAAGGAGACCCAAAATTTCCCTTGTTTTTTGAATTGAGAGGGACCGAAACAGAGAGATTCTCAACTCCAAGAATCTGGCAGAAAAGGTGTAGCAGCTCACAAGGAATGCAAGAAACATAGACAACGCCCTAGGACCGTGAGTCTAACCTAGAACGGACAAAACGATCTCGGGAAACTGAGCTGAGGGAAGGGTGAGCCGGGGATAGCGGGGAAAGTGCCCAACATCCAAAGGAGAGTGCCAGAGAGGGGGAGACCACCACCATCCAGCCCCTAAAGACAGGGCTTAGGAGGAGAAGCTCTGTGTCTAACAGCAGAACCCAGCAGAACTCTCCTTGTGCGGGACCGCAGACCGAGGCACAGTCAGCCCGCCCGGCCCAGAGTCGCTCAGACGCCAGCAGCCTGGGGAGCGACAGACTGCGGGACTGCAGCCACTGCTATCGCCGAGAGGGGAGTGCGCGCCAGGCGCCGTTGCCGCCTCCTGCACCGGAGCAAACATCCGCGGGACCACCGCCCCCGCTGCTGGCAGGAGCGTGGAGTGCACGCTAGTCGCCCCACAGCCCGTGGGGAGCAAAAAACCACTGGGACGCCACGCTGCTGCCGGCGGGAGCAGGGAGTGCGCGCTAGTCGCTCCGCAGCCCCGTGGGGAGTGGGGAGAGAAAAACCGCAGGGACCGCCACGCTGCCACTTGAACAGGGATTGCGCGCCAGTCGCGCCGCCATCCCTTGGGGAGCCGGCGACCTGGGACGATTGCCGCTACCCGCCTGAGCTGGGATTGGGCACTAGTAGCCGCAGAGGGCCCCGTGGGGTGCGAACAATCGCTGGGACTGCCGCCAC
>PITB01034809.1:0-12801 GCA_004024585.1 Paradoxurus hermaphroditus | reverse complement strand
ATTGTCCCTAGCAGCTTGATTTTTAATAGCCCAAGACTGAAAATGATCAAACTGCCTCACAGGTGAGTGGTTAAATTAACTGTGGTGTACCCTGACCATGGAATGCTGCTCTGCAATGAAAGGAACGAACTATTGATACATGCTGCAGTGAGGATGAATCACGAGGGCATTATAGTGAATGAAAAAGGCAATCTCCAAAGGTTACGTACAGCACCATTCCATTTATTTAACAGTCTCTAAATGGCAAAAATATAGAAAGGGCTAACAGTAAGTTGGTGATGGTTAGGAATGGTAGAAGAGAGGAAAGTAGTTAACTATAAAAGCAGAACACAAAGGATATCTTCGTGGTAATAAGACATTTCTGTATCTTGAGGCAGTGGGGGCAGGGGGGGAAACATGGGACATTTTCCCAAGTCTCCTTCCCATGAGCCTGGTCCTTGTGAGTGGGTGTCCACGTGCGTCATTTGTCTTCTGTCCTCCTCCTCTACAGCCCTTGTTCTCCCTGTGGTGCCGGTCCACGTGTTCACAGGCCTGTGCTTGGTGCCAAGGAAAGGAATTTGCTAGAAGATGGCCCCGCGAATCCTCTCAGAGGCCTGTAGACTGAGGTTACTTGAGTTGAGTACCTCAGATTTTAGATTAAGACCCTGGTTCCAGATATCGAAATTGACACTTAATGAATAACAGAATTGAAATTGTCAGCATTTTCAGCAGCTTCAAATGATGTACTAAATGTGACAAAATAGAGCTGGTCGATAGAAAATTCTATAGTTGGCTCCCAAAAGGCAACTGCATAAGCACAAAGAGATAAAGATGGCACTTCCCAGCTGCACACATTAAAAAAAAAAAAAAAAAAAAAAAGACGTAGAGAATTTTACATTATACAAGTGTAATACACGGCAACACTAGAGCTGCCCCAACCCCTAAAAATTAGGCTGCATTTACTATTCATCGCTAAATTTACATAGCACTTACCATTGCATTGTGCATAATTTGTTAAATTTACCTAATCCTTCCAATAACCTTAAGAAGAAAGTAACATTTTTATCTCCTTTTTTTTTTTTTTTTTTTTTTTTTGAGATGTCTAACTTCAGACTGGGAAATGTTAGTAACATGTTCAAAGTCTGCTAGCAAGTACGATTCAGCAATTCAAACGCAGGCTCAGGCTCTCAGGTCGCCGTCACGTGGCCCACCACAGCTACGGATCTGCTATTCGGTAGCCAGGCATACATCACACATGCATTCATTCATCAATACTGAAGTACCAAGCATTGGATGAATACATTAAGACTGCTGCTATTGTGGGCTTTATCTCATTAGGGAAATAGATTATAAATAAACAAATGAGAATATACTAATGACGGCAAGTACTATTACAGTATTAAAGTAGGGTGACATGGGGCGCCTGGGTGGCTCAGTCGTTTAAGCGTCTGACTTCAGCTCAGGTCATGATCTCGTGGTCTGTGAGTTCGAGCCCTGCGTCGGGCTCTGTGCTGACGGCTCAGAGCCTGCAGCCTGCTTTGGATTCTGTCTCCCTCTCTCTCTGCCCCTCCCCCACTCATGCTCTGTCTCTCTCTGTCTCAAAAATGAATAAACATTAAAAATAAATAAATAAATAAACTTAAAAAAATAAAGAAAAAATACATAAACAAAATAGGGTGACATGATTGAAAGGAATGAAGGAAGCTATTTCATATGAAATAGGAATGAGAAAGCTATTTCCTGTGAACAGGAAAGGGCCACGTACACTAACCCGCAGGACAAGGAGTCTGCTGCCCACATGTGCTGAAAGGGCTTCTGTAGAAGGACAGGCAGGCCAAACGCCCTAAGGTGGATCCCCTTGGCCTTGACTGAGACAGAAGGGAAGAACAAATGTGGCTGGAGCACTGGGAGTGGTACAGGGGAGTCTGAGGTTGATGAGATTTACAGAGCTGACACATGGCAGGAAGTCGGGATTTCATTCTCATTGTAGTGGGAAGTCTCTGGAACGTTTCCAACAGAGGATGACTTGAGCTACTTTGTGTTTTGGAAAGAGCCCTTTGGCTACTAAATGGAGAATAAACTGTAAAGATGTACAGGGAGAAGTGGATGACCAGTTCCGAGCCTGTTCAGGCTGCACAGGTGACAGACAATTGTGATGCAAATGCAAGAAGTGCCAGAGGACAGAGAGAGAAGGCGGGGAGGGAAAACAGGAAGTCGCTGTCAGCTCTGCCCAGTTCTCAGAGTCTTGGCATCATTCACTGGAAGGACAGGTGACAGGATAGGGCAGGGATGAGAGCCTGATAGAATAGCCACGGAAGTTTCTTATGTATATTATCATACTTTAAATATTTTGACAAATGATCAATCTTTTAATATAAAATTTTTAATTTTAATAATATTAACAATTTTTTGAGCAACAGGCAAACCTCTTCTTTCATATAAAAACTGTAAGAAATAAAGCTTGATAAATTATGCTAATGGGGCATATTATGGAAAAGACTGAGAAACCTCAAACTGGATGTCTTCAGAGGAGATTTACCTGGATGGTGAGTCAGAGCCCTATTCTGGGCAGAAACATTGGAGACATTGAGTATTTAGTTTGATGAGAAGGGAGTTGAAACTAGATACCTGCCTTTTTAGCGGTTAAAGGACTAAAGAGGTAAGGAAAACAAATTCTTTTACTTAGCACCAAGAGAAGACTTGAGAGATGCCTGGATGGCTAAGTCTGTTAAGGGTCCAACTCTTGATTTTGGCCTAGGTCATGATCTCATGGTTCCTGGGATCCAGTCCTGTGTTGGGCTCTGTGCTGAGTATGGAGCTTGCTTGGGATTCTCTCTCTTCCTCTCATTCTGCCCCTCCCTTGCTCTCATACTCTCCCTTTCTCTCAAAATAAATAAACATTAAAAAAAAAAGAGAGAAGACTTGAACTTAATAAATAGAAGCTACAAGTGAAGAAGTTCCTGCTTAGCACAGTGGTACCATTAGAGCTGTCCACAATGCAATGGATTCTTGAATATTCCGCACCAGTGTAGTGTATCCTGTAAACAATCTACAAGGATGATGAATGAAGCAAAGGATAGGGTTTTTCTAGATTCTACTAGAAAAATAGTAAAGGTTATTAAATATTAACATCCAACATATTTTTTCCTATACTGTGCTATTTTTCTTTCATATTCTTAAAAGCAATTTCACAGATAAGCATCTTGGTAGGTAGGTACTATCAAAATTCTAAAAATCACAAATATTAAAATACGCGATTATTAATCGTCCAGGGTCATGCTGGGAAGATCTGATTCACATTTACATTCTAAACGTAAATAGTAAAATATAAAATTCATTTTAACTCATTTGATGTTAGCTTTTACTGTTTTTAAAAATAAAATTCTGATGCCATATAGATTCCAACAAATAATATCAGATTATAATTTTTATCACAATAACAGCCAGTAAACTAATACTGTAGTTCTAAAGCTCATGATATTAGGCAGTCAGCAAGTTGAAAAGATACTACAGTTGCGTTATTTATGCTTGGAAAGAATTGTTCTTTAGTAGTGCATTAAGAAAATCAATTAATAGCGAATTAAAGCAATTAAATAAATTGTTTTAGCATTTGAGATGCTCGAAGCACTGTTTTCTTATGCTGTAAATCAAGCCAATTTCAGCGGTAGATGGGTTTTGTCATGTGTATGAAATCCCGAAATGCAATTCTAAGACATATTAGTTCTATTATCTACCAAAACCTGGGCTCTCAAATTGTTGTTTTCCCAAGCCCAGCCAAAGTTGTGCCAGTACTCATTTTCACGGCAGCCTTTCAACTAGATTTGGTACTTTTCTGGCTTTAAGGAAGCTTAATCTTCTTGAGACTTTTGTAAGTTACCCACAAACCGTTGTGCTAAGAGTGCATCATAAAGCCTTCCTAGCAAGTCAGACATAAAATAATGAGTGAGCTTACATTCAAGGGGAGGAAAGGTGTGACTGTGTGCTTGAGAAACAAAATATGGGATGGCTAAAAAGACTGGAAAGTGAATCCCCAGAACATATTAGACACTTGTAAATGTTTGTCGAGTGCATGAATGAATTCTTAAATGAGTTAATTGATTATCAGCTACTCAAGAATAAAATATCGTCAGTATGGTTGTTGAATAAAAGCTGCAACTTTTTGAAGTTAGATACTGACAGACACACACATATATATTTTGCTTTAGAATGTTATTTTTTATTTAAATCCAAGTTAGTTAACATATAGTGTAATAATGATTTCAGGGATAGGATTATTGATTCATCACATACATAAAACCCAGTGCTCATCCCAACAAGTGTCCTACTTAATGCCCATCACCAGTTTAGCCCATCCCCCCACCCAACATCCCTCCAGCAAATCTCACTTCATTCTCTATATTTGAAAGTCTGTTACGGTTTTTTGCTGACCCACACTTTAACATTAAATTATTTGAGGTCATTGGTGATGACTTTATTGACAAAACATTCTTGTTTTATTCTTGTTTCTTATTTTGCAAAGTGCATTCACATATGCTGTCTTCTTTTTACTTCACAACACTGTTCGCGAGGTCTCAGAGATACATGGCTTCCTCATCTTTATGTCCCCACTCCCTTGCCTAACACTTGGCCCTGAATAGTGCCCAGTAAATAATGATTATAAAAACATCAAATAACAACTATTCCTCACTTATTTGATGTTCCTTCTACCTAAGTTTCCAATGAGTTGTATGACAGTAGTACCACTTGTCCATGGTTTCACTTTCCACCGTTTCCATTACCCACAGTCAACCGACATCCAGAAGCAGATAATCCTCCTTCTGATGCATTGTCACTAGTAGCATGTGTCATTCACCTCCCTTCAGCTCATCATGTGGGCCTTTCAGCATCTCACATCATCACAAGAAGAAAAATGAGCACAGTATAATAAAATGCTTTGAGAAAAACCACATTCACAGAATTTTATGATAGTACATTGTTAATATTATGTTGTATATTGGTTATTATATTCTATTTTATTATTAGTTATTGTTAATGTCTTACTCTACCTAATTTAAAGATTAAACTTCATCATAGGTCTGTATATATGGGAAAAAACATAGTATGTGTAGGGTTTGGTACTATCTGTACCGCCCACACTGCCCCATAGATAAAGGGGTACTTGATCTTTCAAAACACCTTTGGAGGTGAATACTCTTAATGATCCCATTTATAGCTGAGACAGTTATAACATAAGAAGGTAAACCACTTTCCCAAACGACAGAGCTGGTAGACCCTGATCTACCAGATTATAATGCACATACTATTCATCACTGTGACTACTATTATAGCATTTTCTCTCTTTTGT
This sequence comes from Paradoxurus hermaphroditus, assembly GCA_004024585.1. NCBI lineage: Eukaryota > Metazoa > Chordata > Mammalia > Carnivora > Viverridae > Paradoxurus > Paradoxurus hermaphroditus. Next base: position 7,478 of record PITB01034809.1, on the reverse strand, counting down.
GTATATGTGTGGGGGAGAGGGATATAAAAATGCCAAGGCAGTATTTTTATTGATCAGTGATCATAAAACATTCCTTTTGAATGCTTCCACAAAGAGTTTGGAAGCCCCTCGTCAGTATGATATATTTAAGAGAACATTTCTTTTTCCAAAGCAAAAGCATAAATCATTAACCAAAAGCCATATTTCTTGTCAATGTATCTAATTTCAGCTTGGAAATGTTTGTCTTGAAGTGTGTAAAGCAGTAATGTGATAGTAAATTCTCATGATGACACGCTGTCACTATGAAAGTGTTGGATTAGCAAGAGGAGAAAAAATTGCTATTTTAGTGACAATCCTTGAAATGGAAAGTGAAAAATTATACAGCTTAACAATTAATTATGTCTAAGCTTCCATTCAATTATAGCTTTCTAACACTGAGATCTTAGTATAAATCTTTAAACTTGTAGAGATATAAACACAAAGTTGTTTCCTTGACATTGACATGTGGATTATAGGTGTTACATTTGTGAAAAGATTAAAAATACGTCATTTTACTAGAGACTCAAGAGCCATTTGACTAAGAACATTGTACATAAAAAATATAATTTCATACTTCCTTTCCCCCAAAATATTATGTATTCAGAAGTTCTTTCAAAATACTTGAACTGTTTGTTTGTTTTTTTTTCCCCCTTCTTTTAAGTACCCAAACATTTATTTTCCAGAATCAGGACATCTGTTTTAAAATCCTGGGATTTGGAGTGGATCTGAATAATATCATGTACTCTATTTGATATTTCTATCAATACTCAATCAAGAGATGAATCTTCTTTACAGCTCTTCTGATAATCATAATGTTCAATGACATAATAATGGTCATGATGATGATGATAACTTTACCCTTTTTGTCTAAATATCCTGGGATGAAATTAAAAAAAATTACTCTATCAGAATCTTAGATTTTATTCAGAGTCTTTTCTCTAATCCTTATAATTTAGGCAAGATCTTTTTTTATGTTTTCTCTTAAAGATTGTAATATATTATAATTTAACATAATGCAATATGTTTTTATTAACAAATCCCTTCCCCCTCACACATGGAAGACAAAGAGATTTTTTATGTTATTTATTCCGGGCTCTAATCTTACCTTCTTTCATATTGAAAATGCACTCTCCCCTCCATCCTGGTCTCACCCATAATAAAAGATTTGAAGAAGTGACTTATCCAGATTTTACTTGCTGATGATGCTGGTTGCTAGAGAAGGTACCGGAAAACAACTGACTTTTCTAAAGCACTTATTTAGGATAAAAACAAACAAAAACAAAAACAAACCAAACAAACAAAGAAACAGAGAGAAAGCTACCTTGGTTTCTTCTAACATGACAAGAAGATCATTGTGAGAATACTGGGATTTTAGACTTTTGTTAAGTCAATAGTAGTCTTCTGTATGTTCCTTTCTACCACGATATAATAAATGGGGTCATTTTCTAAATCTAGACAGGTGTGTCTTTGCAAGTGTAGAGAGGAAAAAAAGAGGAGGGGTTTATAAAATAATAAGACAAGTAGATTTTGTTGTTAGTTGAGAGCAATTAAATATTCACTTGGATATGGGGAAAGCAAAGCAAAGCAGAGTAGGTTATTCTTAATATACAGCAAAATACCATGAAAGTTTGATTGCTATCCACTTTAGTATTGTTGTTTCTAACACATCCAGGAATTGTTCAGGGGAAAAAAAAAAGACAAAACAAAATAATAAGAGAAGCATTTCTTCATTCTCCCTTTGTTTTCCCAAATTCTTCTAAAATAAAGAGCACCTAGGAATCTTCTATTTTTCTCCCCTACTGATACGTACTTCGTTTTGAGATTTAAGTTAACATAGTCCATCTGGCCTCTTTGGTCTCCTTGTCTCTTAATGCGTATTTAAAGGTGATATTACCTTTAGGATTTATTTCCTTTTGCCCGGCAGAATATAAGCAGCTTTAATTTGGGAAAGTAAATCAGCATCAGGTAATTATTCCATGTCTTCCCAGGAACTACATCACACTCCAATCTGAGACTGGCATCTCCTACTCAGTGGCATTTATCACAACCTCTATGGCACAATATAAAGATTATGGATGAAAATACTCAGTAAGGATTGGTTGAAAGAATAGAGGTCTGTTTGTGAATGGCAGATAAAAGAAAATAGTGTAAGACTGACTTGGCTTATTCCCCTAGCTCCAAATGTCAAGCAGCGGGGTTCATTTACTGATTCTAAAATTTAAAATATTTAACCTTCATTGTGGAATGGATGATGTATTAGTTTGCTGAAGCTGCCGTGACATAGTTCTGCAAACTGGGTGGCTTAACTAACCAACAGACGTGTCTCACAATTCTAGATGCTAGAAGTTTGAAATCAAGGTGTCCACAGGGTTGATTCTTTCTGATTATGCTCCTAGGACAAAAAGATCTTAAATATAGTTGAATCAAAGAAGACAAAAGTTTACTTATCTCTCAGGTAACAAATAGTTCAAAAGTAGGCAGAAGTCCAGCGATTAATGGCCTCTGCTATATAAGGTCATCTAAACGTCTAGGCTCCATCTATCCTGTTGGGTTTCCATCCCTTCAGATATGATTCTCATTGATACAGTTGAGACTGGCTCACGACACTGCTTTCAATTTGCCAGACCCAAGAGTTAGCACTTTCGCATGTAATATTTCATTATAATTGTATATTTTAAATAATGTTTCATGAAAAGGAAAAATTATGAATGCACAGTGAAGTCAATAAATGACTCATCTTGCCTTTCATGTCTAAATGGGAGGGTCTAGAATTATTTAACGCATTGAGTAAATACGATGTGCTCCTCCTTACTAATTCTCAACATAACCTGACGACACATGTTTAAAGCTCTGAACGTATTTTCAGACGATTGCTTGCTGAATATTGATGCACATGAAAAAGCCAAATTCCAGATCATAAAATGATAATCTTCAAGAGAAGGAAGATTGAGCAGTTTCTACTTATCCATCCACTTACAACATAAGTTCAAGCCACAAGTACATCACTCTTTCAGAAATTTAATTTGCCTTTACTGAGGAAATGTTAGTGTTAATTCTATTCAGTCATTTAAAAATATGCATGTATTTTAATAGACTTGTTATATTGGACCCGGTTTCCCATTAACATACGTTTTTCCACCTTTCCATAAGAAATTTTTACGTTCGACCTCAAGTCTGTAATATAATTATGATAATGCATGCTACTGTAACAAATAAATATACAAATAGAAGGAGATTTCTCACTCTTGTAAAGCCGAAACAGGTATTTCTGATTAGTGAAACGTTTTCAAGGACTCGATCTCTTTCCATCTATTCATTTTGTCGTCTCCCAGGGATTCACAGTCGTTAGCTAATTCTTGCATCTGAGGGGAAAGAAAGCGGAAATGGTCTCACTGTTTCCTAACCACTTTTGCTCATGAACATTCTATAGACAAAAACTGATCACATGACCCTTTTATATGCAAGAGGCACAGGTAATGTGTCCTACGCTGTGAGGCCACTTCCTGGCATTACTCTGCACTGGAGAAGGGGGCACAGGTGTTTGATAGAAGGCTAATTGTCTCTGGAACAAACATTCCCTTTAGTTGAACATTGCAATGGCCTTATGTATCTTACTGGAACAATTTTAAACATCAAGTAAGATGCACATGGTTTCTCTAAATATAAAACAGCTATTTTGTGTAGAAAAACAATTCTGAGCTGAGCCACAAGGTACTGCCTACTGAAAAATCTTTCTTGGTCAATCTGTTGTTGAGTTAATATATATTAGGCATCTAATCATTTTAAACCTGTTATCAATCAGTTCAAATCTTTGGGCAAACCAGTTATCAGAATAGGTATCCAAAGCCTCTGGGAAGTGCTTTAATACAGGCATTCAAGGGTGACATAAACATTCAGTAGCAAATGTTCTCAATCATTATGGTAGAATTTTTAGCAGGTACTTATAGTACCCAAACAGAATGCTAAGAAATTGGAACTTCAGGGGCACCTGGGTGGCTCAGTTGGTTAAATGGCAGACTTCAGCTCAGGTCATGATCTCACGGTCTGTGAGTTCGAGCCCCGCGTTGGGCTCTGTGCGACAGCTCAGAGCCTGGAGCCTGCTTCAGATTCTGTAGCTCCCTCTCTCTCTGCCCTTCCCCTGCCCATACTCTGTCTCTATGTCTCTCAAAAATAAATAAACGTTAAAAAAATTAAAAAAAAATTGGAACTTCAGAGATTTAACTATAAAAACAGAACTTAACTAAGAAACAGAATTTTTACAGTATTCAGCACCTAATCTTAAAATTTATAATTACAGTTTGTCTCTGTGAGATGAAATTGGTTAGGATATAAAAAATTGATCTGACATGTATATGATAAGATATAGTTATGCTGTATTGCAAGATAATGAGGCATAAATGTGAGGTTTTTGTTTTGTTTTGTTTTTAAGACAAGGGACAGGTTTTAGTTAATTCTCTGTCCCAGTCTCTAGGCACAGTGTCTAACATTGTATATTTTCTCACTTACATGATATTCATGACTAAAAGAATAAATGAGTGAAATGGAAAGAGGTTATATAAATGAGTAATTATTATTTGTTTTACTCAGTAAATGTACATTAGTTGTATTTATTTTTCAGTTACTTCTCTAGTTCTCTAGAATATATAATTAATATCATAATTTATCTTTTTCTTTCTTTATCTCATAAATGCACTCTCATTAAAAGGACAAGTTGAAAATCAGTAACGAGGGCCACATCCCTGGTATTACTTTGCATAAGACTTAGGACCCCAACTCTCCTGCTTTTCTGGAGCGGCCCAGACTGCTCTTCCCCAAGTTGTTCTAGAACAAGATGTCAGAAGATTCCTACCTCTAGCCTTGGCCCAGGAGGATCCGAGGCACTGAGACATCTTTCCTCTTTCCTGTTTTGCTGTCTCCTAGTTAATTAGTCAGAGTAAAGAAAATCAGGGGATCTGGGTATATTTTTTTTGTTTTTGTTTTTTGTTTCAAGCTCAGGTCATTGAATTGTGCCCTAAAATATATACCTACCAAATACTGACAATCTTTAGGCATACTTTTGTCTCTTTTCCATTCTTCAACTTATCTTTTCAATGTCTGTGAATATAAAATATTGTTACGATAAGTTTAAATAGCATGCAATGCCTGAAACTCTTTATATTTTTCTTTCTCATTTGGAAGTCACTGTGACGCTTTTAAAATAGTCCATTGAATAAGATACAGATAACCAACATGCCACAATAATGAGAACCTCAGTTTCCAATGTCTTCATATATTTTAGCTGTTATCATCGCAATTCTTATCCAGTGCTTTCCAAACAATGAGTTGAGACACATTAGTAAGTCATGAGAATTTTTCTGTGAAATGTAGCCTAAGAGAGCTCATGAAAACAGATAATTCTCATCTCCAAGATAACCACTATGCTATGAGTTATTTTTGAACCATTTAAAAAGAAGTTAATTTCAACCTTGTAGCGAAAGCCTTTTTCAAATGGAGATACTATTGTTCGATTCTCACAGAGTATGACTATAAGAAACAATTGTTAATCCTTTTTATGAAAAATGGATTTAAGTCTATATTCACTCTTTGGGAAAAATTTGAGGTAATCAAATAAAGTTTAAAGGTATTGTGTTGAGATTTTTTTATTTTGAAAAATAATTGTTACAGCTGCATTTTAGGCTAACCGAGTCTCCCTTCGTAAATGATGTGTGGAGAAAGGATCCCGAGTGCTTTCTAAAATAAATGCAAATAAAGGAGTGATTGAAAATCTACTGCACAGCAGAACTCTGTGCTTCTTTTGAATCCTAAGAACTTTCCACATAAATAATGGCAATGTAGATGCATGGTATACAAATTATTTCTGGTCCCTAAGTGGTTCTCCACACAGATATGCAATGGTAACAACCAATTAACGGTTGCAAAATGCAGGAACATGCTCTTAATATGTTATAACTAACTGCATGTGAAAATAGTAGGCACACAAAAAATATTTCTGAATATTCTCCACATACAAGACACTCTCTAGGTGTTGTGTGCTTAGTTAGCTGGGGCTGCTATAACAAAACACCATCAGCTGCTTGGCGTCAATAACATATACTTCTTTCTCACAGTTCTAGAGGCCAGGAAGTCTGAGATTAGGTGCCAGCATGGTTGGGGTCTGGTGAGAGGCCTCTTCCAGCCTCTATATAGCTTCCTTCTTGCCATGTCCTCACGTGGTCAGATTTGGGGGAGCAAGCGAGCTCTGGTCTTTTCTTCTAAGGGAACTAATCCCATCAGAGGACCTAGTCCTATAACCTCATCTAAAGCTAATTACTTCCTAAAGGGTTCACATCCTAATACCTTCACTTTGAGGGCTAGTGCTTTAATACAGGCATTCAAGGGTGACGTAAACATTCAGTCCATACCACTGTGTCTGGGAGATGTCTTCTGAGGGTGTTAGCTCTGTCTCAACAATTTACTGTTACCATTTGGTGAATTGATGCATATAGATGGACATTTATAGTGAGCTCTGGAAGGACAGTAACAGTATTTTTTTTCTGGTGGCATCTACAGGGCCACGACAATAATACAGAGTAGGATAGATATTTGTAGAGTGAATGAATGAATAATGAAGAGAGATGAAACAGACACATGGGCATTAAAAAATAACAACAACATCAAAAAGAATATCTTCTGGGCAAATACATCACACTTTGTCATATATGTGGTAGAGACATTATATCTAAAAGTCCTGTTAGGAAAGGGTGTCATCATGGAGGGATGACCACAGCTCTGTAAAGATGTGGGACAGTGAAGAGAAGGGATTATCGAGGAAATAACTAAGGAAATTCTATAAGAATAAGCCATAGATAGGAAATTCCAGGGTATCTACTTAGGATCCTGAATAGTCTATATTTACAGCAAAGGCAGTGGAAGAAATTGGGGAATTAAGCCATAATTACAACGTTGATGAACTTGGGCCTCTAGATTCCACATTAGCTAATGTTTGTTTTCTCTTTGTTCTGTGCCCTTTTAAGTATTTTTATTAGTTGTCAATGCATACATCTTGGAAAATTTCACACAAAAATCTAGATTCTCAGCTTTTCATTAAAATTCTGCCATTTAACATCACTCTCACATCCAATCAGTGAGAGCAGGGGGAATGAAGAAGCAGCTGCCGAGATTGTCCTCCTGTTGTTTGCCATTGACCCCACGGGATCATTTCCCTCATCTACGCTCATCTGTCTGGCTTCTTACAGTTTGAGAGGTCTGATGAGGATGCGATTTGAGATGAGATCGCTCTTTCTCTCTCTGAATATGCACCTGGTTGAATCATCATGAGCTTTAACTCTTCCAGCCCTAAAGGCTGAAAGCTGTTGTGGCAACTCACAAGCAGCAGTGTGAAGTCAGCAATGGTCACAGCTCTGAACGTGACACTAATTCAACAGAAGACCCACTTAAACCCGAGGGAGACACAGGAAGTA
>PITB01034808.1:0-12796 GCA_004024585.1 Paradoxurus hermaphroditus | reverse complement strand
AAAAAAAATAAAAAAATAAAAAATATAAGAGGTTCAGAAAAAAAAATGGGCTAAGAATTTGACAGACATTTCTCCAAAAAGAACACACCAGTAGCAAACAAATATATATCTATATATATTATATATAATTAGATATATGTATTAGCTATCTATCTATCTATATAAAATGCTAGGGCATGTGGGTGACTCAGTCAGTCGAGAGACCAACTCTTGATTTCAGCTCAGTTCATGATCCTGTGGTTGTGGGATCGAGCCCCACATTGGGCTCTGCACTGAGCATGGAGCCTGCTTGAGATTCTCTACCTCTCTCCCTCTGCCCCGCTCACACTTTCTCACTCTTAAATATAAATAAATACATATGTACATACATACATAAATATGTCAAACATCACTATCATCAGGGAAATACAAATCAAAATCACAATATCCCCTCACAACTGTCAGGATGACTATTATCAAAGAAACAAAAGACAAGTGTTGGTAGGTCTATTAAGAAATTGGAAAACTTTCTCACTGTTGGTGGAAATACAAAATCATTCACCTGCTCTAGAGGTTCCTCAAAAAGTAAAAATAGAACCAAAATATTATTCAGAACTTTCACGTCTGGGTATTTATCTAAAAGAATTGAAATCAGGCTCAGTCAGAAGAGCATGTGACTCTTGATCTTGGGGTCATGAGTTTGAGCCCCATGTTGGGAGTAGAGATTACTTAAAAACAAATAAATAAAAGAATTGAAATCAGGGTCTGGAAGAGACATTAGTACTCTTATGGTTACTGCAGCACTATTTGTAAAAGCCAAGATGTGGAAACACCTAAATGACAGATTACTAGATAAGCAAAATATGGTATATACATACAATGGAATATTTTTCAGCTTTAAAAGCAAAATTCTTTACGATGCAACAAAATGAGAGAAACTTGAAGACATATATTAAGTGAAATAAGCGAGTCACAGAAAGACAAATACTGCATGGTTCCACTTTTACATGGAATCTAAAATAGTCAAATTCACAGAATTGAGGAATGGGACAGTGGTTGCCAGGGGCTGGGATTAGGGGAAAATAAGAAGTTACTAATCAGAGGGCATAAAGTTTCAGTCAAGCAAGACGAAAAATCTCTAGATTGTTGTGCAACACTGTACCTGTAGTCAACAATAATTTAGTATATACTTAAAATTTTGGTAACAGGGCAAATCTTATATTTAGTGATGTTATCACAATTACATTTAGAGGTAACATTTAGGAGGAGAAACACTAATTGTGCATGTATCCAGTCCATTACAATTAGGTTAAAAGCTAAATTTCTATTATTTAATTTGTAATAAACCTACCAAAAAATTTTTTTTAATTAAAGCAAAAGAGTGCCTGGGTGGCTTAGCCGGTTAAGCGTCTGACTTCAGCTTAGGTCATGATCTCACAGATCTTGAGTTCGAGCCCCGCATTGGACTCTGCTATGAGCAGAGTTTGCTCAGATCCTCTGTTCACCTTTCTCTCTGCCCCTCCCGGGCTCATGCTCTCTCTCTGAAAATAAATAAACATTAAAAAATATTTTTAAAGCAGAGTAAACAAAGAACTTCCAGGGCTTACCTGCTAAAGTGTCTGTTAAAGACAGGCACCCTATTTAATGAGAAGTAATTTTAATTATTTATAGAGAAAACATGAGCAACCTGGAAAAGAACTCTGTAGGATGACGGTCATTAAGAAAAAAAAAAACTCAACTATGCATAAAAAATAAGCATAAAATTAAATCTACTTTTACACTGTTTCTTTTGTTTTTTTAATGTTTATTTATTATGAGAGAAACAGAGTGCATGTGGGGGAGGAACAGAGAGAGAGGGAAACAGAGGATCCAAAGCAGGCTCCAGATTCTGAGCTGTCAGCACAAAACCCAACGCAGAGCTTGAACTTGTAAACTGGGAGATCATGACCTGAGCTTAAGTCGGTCGCCCAATCGACTGAGCCACCCATGTGTCCCTACTTTACACTGTTTCTCTCACCTTTGTTAAGTTATTAAAACTCACATATGATACAAATGAAAAGTTAAGGACTTCAATCTAAGGCCCTTCCCAGTATTTGTATTAGAATTGTAATTATCATAAAGATCATCCCAAGGTTTTTACAAAGACTCAAAAATTTGTGGCATTTTTCTTCTGCGTTAATAAGTGGAAAAATTAAATGTAAATTAACAAAAAAATCAGCACAAAACACAAAATACTAGCCTGCCTCCCTTCTTTGCCAAATACAGAATAAAGCAGTCTCAGCGTATAACATCAAAACTCTCAGACTATCTCCCGGTCCCATAAATATTTAAAAATCTACACAACATGGATGGAGTTTTCATAGGTAAATGGTTTTATAATAATTATAAGGAAAGATGAGGTGGTATCATACTGTGTGATACTTTATGTATAAGTAATTATACTCTGTGATATTTTACGGCCCATTTAAACATTTTATGTGTTAATATCATTTTTAAATGCTGACTTCTAAAAAACCAGCTATATAATACTTTGTACTTTGCTACCTCTGCATCCATTCTGAATTAATGTACTTTGGCAATGCATTTGCAAGACAGGACTGCATCTTTATTTTGAACATATTTTAATTGGTTGCAACAATTAAAATATATGGATACTATCAAACATAAAATAATTTTATCCTGTGTGTCTACTGTTGTTGCTCTGACTAAATTACTTTCTCACTTTATAGATATACTGTAAGTATTCTAGGGTGACTGTTAGAAAACATACTCTGCTAGATATGCTCTTCTGTGAAAGAGGTAGCAAACACATGACGATCATCTACCATTAAACACTAGCAATCAATGCTGGTAGTTCAGAGACATGTGTTCTGTTTTTGTCATGTTGTTGTTTTTCCCCGTTGGTTTCAGCGTAACCAGCCATAGTGGTCAATCACTGAGCTTTTTTTTCAGCCAACAGCCCTAAGGTATAACCTGGTAAACAGTAGCCAACTGGTCAGTCTTCGAGTTCAGATACAAATTTTAAACTACCATCCAGAGCTTCTCACACAGGAGACTCCGCAGTTACTTCATTTCACAATGCCAATGCCAAGTTGAACGTCTCATCTCTCCCTCTTATAGTCTTCTCTCTACTGCACCTTGTTTAATTAGCTATTTGGCTCTTTCTTCTCTGCCATGGCAACTCTACTGAAAAGGACTGTTGTAACCTTCCAAGTGCCTAAATACAGTATTCCAGTCTGTATTCATTGTGGCTCCATTAACCTTCCCAAGCTTGGTTGACTCTAAATCAGTCAGGATCTGGGACTGACTACTTTGTTATGGTTTTCCAGTGTATATCTCTTGTGACATCCTTCGAATAAGTGTTTAAACTCAGTGCACAATATAAAAGTATTAGTATAAAACCCAATATATTTTTAGAAATTTGTCCTGAAGAAAAAAAATTGGACATGTGTGTAATTATCTCAGTGGAACAAGTGTATACTCCACAACCACATTGGTTGATGATTAAAAATATCCTGATTGTGGGCACTTGGGTGTCTCAGTCGGTTAAGCATCCAACTCTTGGTTTTGGCTCAGATTATGATACTGTGGTTCATGAGGTCGAGCCTTGCATCCATCGTGGGATACTTGGGATTCTCTCTCTACCTCACTCTCTCTCTCAAAATAAGCATTTTTAAAAAAATCCTAGTTGTTTCAAAGAGTATTAAAATAGTTTGTGACAACTATTTTAGAAAAGATGATGTAGTTTCAGAGAAAATGCACATTTATTGATGTGGAAAGATTTTCAGCATACATTTTTCTTTAAAAATATGTTACACAACAATGTGTAGAACATAAACTCATGTTTATGAAAATTAATCGTGCACATGTATATATGTGTTTGGTTATGTGCATATGCATTAAAAACTGTAAGCTTAGACAAAAAATATTACCAAGGTTTAGATCTACGTGGTAGGACTGTAGATGACTCTTACAAATAATGCTTTTTGCAGATTTATATATAAATTTTCTTAAATTTTTTTTTAACGTTTATTTATTTTTGAGAGACATTGAGACAGGGGAAGGGCAGAGAGAGAGGGAGACACAGAATCTGAAGCAGGCTCCAGGCTCTGATGAGCCATCAGCACAGAGTCCAACATGGGGCTCGAACTCACAGACCGTGAAATCATGACCTGAGCTGAAGTCGGCCACTTAACCGATTGAACCACCCAGGTGCATCCAGATTTATATATTTTTTGACATGAACATTCGTGATCTAGTAATACTAACTTGTAGAAAACCGGAAGAATTTAAATCATGTTTTTATTCTTCATCTTCAAAAGTATTTTATAAGAAATCACAGGGGTGCCTGGGTGGCTCAGTCGGTTAAACTGCCAACTTCGGCTCAGGTCATGATCTCGTGGTCTGTGGGTTCCAGCCCTGCGTCGGGCTCTGTGCTGATAGCTCAGAGCCTGGAGCCTGCTTCGGATTCTGTGTCTCCCCCTCTCTCTGCCCTTCCCCTGCTCACACTCTGTCTCTATGTCTCAAAAATAAATAAATGTTAAAAAAATTAAAAAAAAAATCACAAACTCAAAACATTCTCCATTCCCCACTTTAGTTACCACATCATTTCCCTTTCCTCTATTTAGACCTAAACATTTTAAAATAATTGTCTTTATTATTGTTTCCATTTCCCCACTTTTAAATTATTTTTCCAACTATTCTAACACTCATTACCCTACTGAAGTTTTCCCACGAAAATTATCGGTAAGTTCTTATGGTGAAATACATTTAAATAATAAAAAAATGCTTATCTCTCTTGTCCTCGTTGTATTGTGGAACCCTCTTTCCCAACTAGGTGATTCCATGACATCCTAAACTCTTATTCATACTATGTGTGAAATTTCACTTGCTTAATTTTCTGTCCTTCCAATCGAATCATAATCTCCATGAAAGCAGGACAAAATCAATTTGGCTCATAACCCCAGGCTCTAGCCCAGGGTCAATCATAGAGTAAATCTCCAACAGATGCATATTGAATAACTAATGAATGGATTTTTTTTAAGTCAATCTGATCATCCTGAAATGATATGTCATTCCTATTCTATTCCAGTTTCAGGAACCTAAATTTGAATGTTATGCTTTTCAACAAAGACCCTATTGCCAGTTTTAAAGAAGAAAATAGTGTTCTGAGCTTTTTGCTAAAAACTGGGCACAGCGAGGTTTAGTTTTACAACAGTTTCATAGAGAGGAAACTGAGCCTCAGAATGAATGTATCAATTTCCTAAACACACTGGTAGAACTAGCAAAAACCTCTTTGGTTGATTTCCCTCTCCTATCCCCAAACTATGCTATCAATCAAATGTGTTATATAAGCTTAACCCACACGCTAGAAGATGGGAAAACAACAACAAAAACATAGGACTGTTGTGATTTATTGAACTAAACCACATCAAAGACATATAGCTGCAAAGAATCTAATTAAAATTGGATGTTTCAGTTTGCCAGCTGTATCTATTATTTATAATTAGGGGTTGTGATCTTATTTAAGCTGAGTTCCAAGATCACCTCCTACTCTCAGGTCACTTGGCAGTGGGAGGAGAATGTAGTCAACCCCTCCGTGTTCTTTCTGGACTCTGTTTGGGCTAAAAACATTAGTTTATACCCAGCACACATGATTTCTGATTATATATTTAGCTACAGAAAGGGAATTCTTCTTTCTGATTTTAATGCTAGTGATTATTGAGTGTGCAAGGAATGGTGGTTTCTGGAGTAACCAGATCCTGCCTCCCATGTGATCTGTGGGCTTGAACCCATGACCTTGCAGTCTTCTTTAATGAGCTTTTCAAACGAGCGTTAGAAAGTGAAATAAAATTGCATTTTGGCTTTCTTCATAATTCTAGCGATTTGTTCTATGGCACAGAGCGTATAGGGCAAAACGCTGTGAATAAAAGCATTCCATTCATTCAGGATGAAACAGAAATACTGTCTCATTCAGTGACTATACTTGTGTCCCTAGATGGATAAGAAAAGCTTTGTTTGTTAGACATGTAATTCATAAAAGTAATGCTTACTAATTTAATGTTATTCACAAATAAAAGGAGTGAAAATCATTCTGTTCTTGTGTGTGAGAGAAAGACATGCTTTATGGGAAGTTAACATATGCATAAAGACAACTATGAATTTGACCTTAGAAATCAAATAATTACACTTTCTCGGAACCATTAGAGAGGTTTTGTATGTTTATGGTTTTTATTAGGTATTTTAACCATAAAATCAAAAAGGAAGAGGGATTGAATCCATTTAGCTACTAATTAATTTAGATTATAAGTAGACAATGCAAACAGAAGGAGTGACTCAACTGGTAAAATAATCAAAGCTGTTTATTTTTTTCTTATGGCAGGAAATTGGTTAAATGACAAAAATGTTTCCCTTCAATAGGTCAGTTTGTTGTAATATAAAGGACATTGGGTTGTTTCCCTTTTCAATAGACCAGGACACAATTTTACCCACTCTCTTATCAGGGAAAAAGAAAAAACAACCCTTATGTTGTTGACCTCATGCTTTATGTTAGTCTCTGTGCTAGACAGGAAGACATGCTTTAGAGCATTTAAGTCTCTTAATAGTGTAAAATAGACATCATCATTTGTTGTTCAAATGAAAAAAACTGAGATTTAAGGGGTTGTGCTGTTGACCGTGTTTGCCCATTCAATAAGTGATAGCAACACAACACAACACAACACAACACAACCTCTCTTATTTCCAACTGTTAAGTCCATGCTCTTTGGATGACACTGCATTGCAACTCAGGGTGAGAGTGAAGATAGAACATGGGGAAAGAGATGGAAATATACCTAACATGAATAATGGAGGGAGGGGAAAGAAAACGAAAGTTTAATCTAAGCGGTCTCACTTTGATACATGGTCTAATTCTCTAAGAACTGTTCCAGCAACCTAATTAGGACACTCTACAGAGCTGGACATGCAGGCTTGAAGTTAAAACCAGAGTGAGGAAGTGATGCTGAGCATCATCATTGATTTGCTTGGCACTTGTCTTTTCTCCATCTCTGTCATTATGTTATTTCTTCCATTATCTTTTTAATTATTTAAAAGTTCTTCCCATTCTGGATGTTCCTTTTTATGTTCTAAAAAGGAACATAAAAGAACACTAAAAAGTGTATGCACTATTTTCTCTCTTTATGGTATGATAGATATTTTAAAAATATTTTATTCTGCTCTCTGTAATGTTTTTCTTCCAAGGTCATTTGTTTTGGTCTGGATTTTTCACATGATGGGGTTTACCTCCAATGTCTGTTGATCCTTGGCTGATCCTTGGTGCATGATTAGAGATTTGGACTGAGAGCACTCACTGTGTGAACAAATCTCATCTACAGAGTGATTATATATAAGAAATGGGTGTTTTTAGTGTCTTCTCATAATTGAATATTTACAGGTATTTAATTTGGAGCCTGTGTTCAGAAGTAATATCTATACAGCTGCTCTGGAAGTGGAAATGATATTTCCTAGTTGTTAGTGGTTTTTGAACTTATAGGCAAAGAGGCTCATCATTATGTACAATGGCTTTCAAACATTACGTTATTTCCAATATGGTACCTCTTTTCTATTTTCAGTTGTCCAAACATCTCGATGAATAAACTCTTATTTTTCTGGAGTTGAGAGTGGACAGTCACTGGCAAGTAAAATAGAATAAAGTATTTGGGGGTTCTAATTTCTCTGTATGCAAACCTATGGTTTTTCTCTTTTTAGTCCTTTCACATATTTATGTTTCAGAGGTTCTTAGTGTCTCTGATTTCTGAGGCTTTCTGAAGTTCTGCAATTTAACTCCCTTTAGTCTTTCCTGTGTATTGTTCTCTTCCTTTTCTTCTTCCAGGCTTGGGTCTTCTAAGTCAGTTACTACTTACCCATCTGTTTTTGACACCTTGTAACAGAGAGTGGTTATCTCTAAGAAAACCTATTATCTTTTTCCCTTGACACACGGATTGCATTTCTGAGCCTTCTTACAGCCATGTAACTGAGCTCTGGTAATAAAATATGAGGGAGGTGATAAGTACCATATCCACGTCTGGCCCATCATAGCCTCACACATATAGTTTTCACTCTCTTTGATTCTTTCTTCTGTGATGATCCAGAGAGCCATGAAAGATAGAGGAGTAAGGAGAGTCTTTCTGTGAGTGAAAACTATAGTTAGATTCAAACTCATTGAAAATATACAGATTCCTATTGGTTATAAAAAAGGAACATATAATGCTAGGGATGAAAGAGTGAGCTCTAGTTCTCAGGATCCTAAATAAGATTGAAATAATATTATCTTTCAGCTTCATTTAGGATATTTACATTGGTGGAGTTTAATGAATCAGAGTGAAGAGACAGATTTTCATCTTTAAGATTATGTTAAGTACCAGGCAAACTGATTCAGATAAGATTTTAAAAGAATTAAAAATTTCTTTGAAGGAGGTCTGACTCACAGATATTGAACATAATGTCAGTTTTTATGGTCTTCTCACAGGACTACCTGAAGAGGTACCAAGGGTGTATACCCTTGATTTCTGTGGGGCATGCCTTTACTCCCGCATACTCATTAAAAAGAGACCACACTGAAAAGAGATACTTGCTCCCTTTCCTAAAGGAGATTGGATACTTTTCTTTTCTCAAAGGATAGTTTTTAAACAATGAGCACTAATTCATAGCCTATTTATTTCCTCTGCTAGGGGAAATTATCTAATCAATCCATATTCTTAATGTTGAGTGGATTATTTTCCCTCAAGTGTCAGTGTGAAGAATCCTGGACTTCCAAGTTCCAGGCATCGGACCCACCTAAATGAACCAGATCTCTTAGAAAGGAGAGAAGGGAAGTAGGAATCACAGGAAGCTCTTCTCTCCCTGTGATCGAGAGCAGCCACTTGCCCTGTACATCTCTCTCTTCAACTCAGTGATATGCCAGCCAAACAAGACAACTTGACGCCCGAGATACATTCTCCAACCCAGGTTTACCACACAGTTTTTGAAAGCTGACTTAAATTCCCCTTTTTGACTTTGTGCATATTGTCTTCACTAGACAGAGCCTATAAGCAAGAAGATATGAAGACTCCAAATTCCAACAAACTCATTTGATGTTTGTCAATAGCCACTTCCCAAAGTGGCTAAAATCCCAATATAGAATTCCTGAAGTTACCAGATCCTTGGTAAGATAAATCTTCCAGATTTTAAGAGATGAAAGCCTTTCTGTGAGTGACAACTAGATTTAGATTAATAATTGTTGACAATATACCGGATTTCTCTTGGTTATAAAAGAGGATCATATAAGGATAGGGAAGGAAGAACCCTAAAAGCCTATTTATTACAGTTCCACTGTCACAGATGTGGAGAAGCTTTCATGTATTTGATTGAAACCTCAGCCATGGGTAATCTCTTTGTGAACACAGTGACAGATTCAACCTACCCCCTATTGCATTGGGTAACTATTAAAAACAAAAGTAGAAAGTACATACCTGGGTTTCTAACCAAGGAGAACATGATTTTTACAATTGCGGCAAAAGCATTTTCCTTCCCACTGCCAACCTCAGTTGCAGATGCTAAGACATGCAATCAACTGAAACCTGAAAGGATGAAATTCTACATCATTTTAAAATGATAAATAATGCACCATGCAAATAACTCCACTGTGACATCTTTTCTTAGGTACGGATGCACTAAGTTGCTTGAGAGGATGAAACATGAAATCTATGCTAGGCTCCACAAATTAAGAAAAATAGTGAAGGGTATTTGTGAGGCAGCAAGAAATGGATACCACTGTTATGTAATTCTAGAAAATATGTCAGAGGCGAAGGAATTCTGAAGGAAGTAGAAAAAAAAAGGAGAATCAGAGCAGGCAGTAGAGATGGCGGTGATAATATGGGCAGTATCAAGACAGTATTAATGAGATAATGAGAGTAATGATGTAGCTTAATAATACTGAGGTGGTATTGAGAGTTGTAATGCAGATGAGAGGACTGTATGTTGCTGGGGATGGATACAGCAATATTCAGTGGAATGCAGTGGTAACAGCAGAGTAGGTCACAGGAGGGAACTCGAGCTTGCAATCTCTACAGGTACATGAGCTTAGACTCTCCATGCTTCCAAGGAATAAGCCTTATAAGAATTAAATTCAAACACTCTGTAAACTAATTGCTATTGCTTTGTACTGCATCTTAAATAAAGTCTTGCTATGAAGGTTTGTGCTAAATGAAGGTGTCAAATCACTATACAGTAGGATATAAATTAATGCTACAGAAGACAATCTGTAAAACGTCTAGCTGAAGATTTGTTGTTTTGTGGCAAGATTTAGCATTGCTCCACATTTGAAATTGATTTCCTTTCAGGAATTCTTGTTTCTCAAATCAGTAATGTGAGCAAGTACGTGGTGCCACTTTGATAATGTATAAAAAGCCCGTTTCCATCCTTCAAATGGCACGTAAAAGGCAAAAGTAAACAATAACGTATTTCTGACATGTTTGACTTAATTTTTGACTCTCCAGTTGAAATTGCCAAAGGAGAAACAGTTTGAACTAGTGCTTAGCCTCCTTATAGGGGAAGGCGAGGCCTATTTATCTGACTGCTTTTGGTACTGTTTCTTTGGGCTATGGTCAACATAAACAAGGCATCTGAAGTCATGCTGTTCTAAATAGAGATGGGCATGAGCCTTAAAGCCTTTTATCTTCCCAAAGTGTCATTAAAAAAGAACAATAGCTAACATTTGCTCTTGCATCTATCAGGTGGACCCTGGCTTATTTCATTCAACCTTTATTAAGAGCTTTGTAATGCAGGAACTAAGATAATCTAACTTCGCTTTTGAGGAAATAGTTTTAAAACAGCTTGTCAAGACCATAGACTCAGGATTTGCATTCCGTTCTATCTAAAAGTAAGGTTCATACTCCTCCTTTGTATTCTTTGAAGGAATCATGCACAGATGTAACTGCAAAGGAAGGAAGGAAGGAAGGAAGGAAGGAAGGAAGGAAGGAAGGAAGGAAGCAAGAAAGCAAGAAGGAAAGAAGGAAGGAAAGAAGGAAAGAAAAGCAAGCAAGCACACTGGGAACGAATTCGTAGTGCGATTTAGCATAGTATAGATCTCAAATTCGTTTTGATCTTAATATCCAGGTCATTTTTGTTTAATTGCTGATGAGTTAATGAAGGCATTTAATATTATCCTTTTATATAAATAATTTTGAATTCTTATGAATTATTTAGAGGTCATAGTCACAATAGGTAATTACCATACAGCTCTACCATACCAACCAACCAACCAACCACTCAAAATGGAAGCCAGTTGCACACAATCTTTCGACGAGGTCTGTCACTGTTTACAGGGTGAATGTCAAGCCTGAATTTATGTTTTCTTCGTGGTCATTAGACAATGGAGAGGCACACAGGATGATATATTTCAAGAATGTCTGCATCCAGGTAAGGTTTCTCTCTCTGCTGTTAATGAATTTGTACTTTTTGTCACAAAGAAATGAAGAGCTTGTAAATAAATAATAATAATAATAATAATAATAATAATAATAATAAAATAAACAAGATCTCTGAATGTGGCCCTTGAGGGCAACATTTTGCATCTTGAGATCCATCCATAATCTTGTTTTTCCTATCTTTCCTGAAATGACCTTATTTCTTACCATGGTGCGTGGTTTTCACAATAATTAGAATGCAGGTATAATTTGGATTATGTTGTGGAATGAGAAAGTAGCTTGCAACCTTTATGTAAATTCTGTCTGTGCATGTTTACATTTGTGACCTGACTTTAAACATCACCTACCCTGCATTATGAAGCTGACTTATTTTCTTAAGGTTCTCCAAACCATCCTGGTCACTCTCTTCAAGTGGTCCTCGGGTTACTGAAGGCGGTTGCATGTATTTGGTGATTGGGAGTAAGGTGAAGTGGATTGGCCAGTTATGAAAAGAAGCAATAGAAGACTGCGGAAATGCCAGAGAAGGGCTAATTGTAGAAGAGGGGGACCTCCTCAGAGACGCTAACGTGTCTAGGAAAAGAGGCAATTTTGTGGTAACTGAAAAAGCACAAAATCCTTTGTTACTTTTTAGCGGTGTCTCTTTGCAGAAGTAACTTAACCCCACAGATTCTCCATTTCCTCCTCTGCAGAAAGGAGAGGGTACTTAACTCACAGGACTCTCATTAAGGTTGGATGAAATAACATAGAAGACACATCGGAGTGCTTAGTGCATATAGCTGCAACAAATTCTAGTTGAATGATACCGTCCCAAACACCCTCACTGCAGTTATTTCTTTCTAGTGTTCTATTCTGTATAATTTTAGAGTACAAACACTGTGAGTCACAAAACACACAAATAGGCAGTGCTTTTTTGGGGGGAGGAGGGGCCTCTCTGGTAAATGCCAGTGCTTAGGTATTCTCTTCCACATGCTGTCAAAGTAATTGCTTGGTGCTCGAATTCACTATAGACATTCCCAATTTCTTTTCTTCTCTGACTAGCCTTCTTTATTTTCTTTCTGTAGGTAAGGACACTCCTTTATGGAAGACAAATCTTTTGATGGACACTTTCATCTGATTTTGTCACTCCGCTGAAAGCAGATGTTAGACAGTATTTCAAATATGTGTGCCTTTTAAAATAGATAAAACGAAATTTGTTGGGCCCGAAATGCTCTTATGAGGACAAAAAGATTAACTTCCGTTTAACCTTATTAGTTATAATCATGAGTTAAGAATCTGGAGACAAACTATTATAGCTGGCCTTCAAAAGTTTAGCTGTTAGGACATGTTAATGATGTAAAATGAAAATAATTTGAAGGAGTTTTAGGTTGGACTTT
>PITB01034807.1:0-12800 GCA_004024585.1 Paradoxurus hermaphroditus | reverse complement strand
CCCAGTTCACCCCCCCACGGCCTGCCGAGGGACCGTCCGACATCTGATCACGCCACCTCCCTGCTCCGGTCCAGCCTCGAGCCCCCCCGTCTGCCTTTTGCCGTGTCGTGGGCACCATGTCGCTTTGTGTTTCCAGGCCCCCCCCCTCCTGAGGCCCTCCCTCCGCCGAACTTCCCCTCACTTCCGCTTTCCGTTCTCCGTGGAGCCTCCTCCCCAGAGGCAGGCAGGAGCTTCATCCGTTGCTTGCTGAGCACCTACCGTGCGCCGAGCACTCGGCTTCGTGCCGTGGCCTGAGTTGTGTCCCCCAGTCTCCTGGCCCTGAGCCACCTCAGAACATGACTGTATCTGGAGACGGGTCTTTAAAGAGGTGACAAAGGGGCACCTGGGTGGCTCAGTTGGTGAAGCATCTGACTACAGCTCAGGCCATGGTCTCACACTTTGTGGGTTCGAGCCCTGCGTCGGGCTCTGTGCTGACAGCTCAGAGCCTGGAGCCTGTTTCGGATTCTGTGTCTCCCTCTTTCTCTGTCCCTCTCACCCCCCCCCCAAAAAAAAATAAACATTAAAACGATTCTTAAACAGGTGATCACGGTAACATGTGGTCACCGGGGGGGCCCTGATCCCGTGTGCCTGGGGTCCTTGTAAGCAGAGGGGATCGGGACACAGACACGCACGGAGGGACGAGCCTGTGAGGACACAGGGGAGGACGGCCGTCCACACATGAGGAGAGAGGCCTCGGGGGGCCTGTCCCTGCCCCCACCTGGACCTCGGGCTCCGGCCTCCAGGAGGTGGGGACTGGTGTTTAAGTCACTCGGGCTGTGGTCTGTTATCACGGCCACCGGAAACAAATACACTGGGTTTTCTACCAGCGCTGTGCCGGATCCCCCGCGGCGTCCTCGGGCCGCTCCACGAGGAAGGGGAGGATTTCCATCTTACCGATCAGGAAACAGCATGTCAGCCACGCTCCTGGCCTGGGCTGTGTCTCGGGGCCCGTGTCTGCCGCCCAGTCGGACGAGGACCGTGCCCCACACGCCGTCGCCTGCTCCCCGTCCTGACTCGAGGCCTGGAACACACGAGCGTCCGTGTCTTGTCTGCAGCCACTCTGTCCTTCCTGCTCTGAATCGCATAAGCTACTGCGGAATCCACTTGGCGGTGCGGGCAGGCTCCATCCCACTTCCAGAAGGTGGGCCGGGGCACGGACGGGCCTGACCGCGTCCCCTCTCCCCCCGCAGGTCTGGCATCACTCCTTCTATGAGAAGCTCCGCGTCGCCCCCGAACACCATCCTCTCATGGTGACGGAGCCGCCTTTAAACACCGTGTCCGACAAAGAGAAGGCGTCGCAGGTCAGGGGCCGGCCGGCGGACGAGCGGGGTCGGGGGTGGGCCACGGGGAGGGAGGCTCTGGCTTCCTCTTGAGCCTTGAACCTCGGGGACCCCCCCAGGGCGTCATCCCTTAGCTCAGCGAGATGAAGACACAGGAGAGATCCGTCCCCTTTGACCCCGGCGGCAGGCGGGACGGGAGCCACAGGAGAGCTCCCCACGGGCTCAGGAGTCGGGCAGGACCTTGCGTCTGGACCTGGCAGCCGGTCCGCAGGCTGGGCCGTCACAGTCCCGTTGCACAGGCGAGGTAAACGGAGTGCCTAGGAGTGGAAGTGGTTTGGCTGAGGCCGCAGGGCCCGCGGCTGGGAGGCCCTCTGTGCGCTCGAGGCCCAACCCTGAGTCTCGCTCTCAGTCCCGCTGCGCGGCGCGTCCCGCTTGGAGCTCCGACCCGCCTCGAGAGCTCCCACCTGCCCCTGGGCCTGCCGCCTGCGAGGAGTTGGCGGTACGTTGGCGGTACGTGCGATCGGATTGACGGGGTGAACCGGGTTGAGCTGGTTCTCGGAGGCTGTCAAGGACCGGCCGGTGAAGCAAGCAGAGTGCCCCGAGGGACTGCAGCGCCTTCCCAGGGCTGGAGTGAGGTCCAGGCGGGGAGGGGGCCGCGGGGCCGCCGCCGGCTGTCCGGGTTGCCGGTGCGTCGTGAGGCTTCGCCTAATGAGGACGCCGAGGAGCTCGTTCAGGGAACGGCAAGTTCGCCACCCGGCCCAGAGCCCCCCGCGCCCAGTGGTGTCCCCCGCAGTGCGCAGCGGCCCACAGGGCAGGCCGGCGGCCGCAGCACCACCGCCCGCAGAGGGGGCCCGCGCCGCGGCCCAGAAACAGGGTACCATCAATCACGGCACAGGCGTGAGCTGCCGCCTCGTCTAAGACAAAGCCCAGGGGGGCCGACGAATCGTCCTCGCGCCCGACAGGTGGGTCACGGAAGTGGGCCGCAGCTGGGCTCCACGCGGCCGCGGGCACAGAGCCCGTGGCTGTGAAGCAGCGGGTATCCAGGTTGAGAACAGCGTGTGCCCATCAGAGCCCCAGTGGGCTGGAGAGAGAAGAGGGAAGCAGGACCGTCCCCCACCCGAGGGCGGTGTGCTGCTCCCAAACTGTCTCCGGGTTCTCCAGACAAACCAGTGGGACACACGCGCGCGCGCACACGCGCGCACACACACACGTGTCTATGGAAGAAGTTCTGTTTTGAGGCATTGGTTCACGCGATTATGGAGACCGACAAATCCCAGGAGCTGCAGGGTGAGTCAGGAGGCTGGAGCCTTTTGCTCCATCCGGATCTTCAACTGATTGGACGAGGCCCACCTACCCCGGGATGGGTAATTGGTATTACTCAATCTATCGATTTGTGTTAAAATGTTAAAATGTTAACATTATCCAAAAACACCCTCGTAGACACCCTCGGAATAACGATTGACCAAATGTCTGGGCTCCCCGGGGCCCAGTCACGTCGGCACGTAAAATTGACCCTCCCCAAAGCACCGCGCCGGCCACACGGCCCGTCTCCGGCACCTCTCCGCCTCTCCGGGGCCCACTGCCTGTCTTTCTGCCCTGGGTCTCTCTGAATTCCCCCCTAATTATATTGGGGCTCCAGCAGGAAACCAAAGGGACCCTCGCAGGGGGTCGTGTTGGTGAGACTTTACAGAAGAGACTGCACACAAAGGCAAGGATGCATTTTACAGCGGCGATGTGAACCGACGCGGTGCTCTGGGCTAGTGACGGGGAGCTACCGCCCGCTAAACCCAAGAGCCGTGGCCTTGGAGGGACCGAGGGGAGGGAGCAGGGCAGTTAGCTGTCCTCTACCCCTCCCCTGCCTCCCTCAGCCCCCCCTCCAGGTCCCCACGGGCGGAACCCAGGGGGTCGCCCAGCAGAGACGCCCGTGCGGCAGCAGCCCAGTGTGCGGGGACGAGCCCAGCCCAGCCTCGAGACCGGACTCTGGCCCCGGCTCTCCCAGCAGTGTGACCTCGGGTGGAGTACGAGTCCTCAGGCGTCCTGGTTTCCTTATCGGGAGGGTGGCGACGGTGTCCCCCCGGGGGGCGTCGTGGAAACGAGGCGGATCAATGCCTGTTGCGCACTCCGTAAGCACCGCTTCTGCTGTTCCCCGGCCTCAGTATTCTCATCCGTAAGATGGGATTTTGATCGCGGGAACCCGGAAGCCCCTTCCAAGCTCTGTGGCCTCCGGCCTCACCTCAGGCCAGGGGGGCTGAGGTTGGTTTTTGTCTGCGTGTTTTTGGGGGGGTGGGGTCTCTGGTGGGATCACAAAAGCTTCTCTCCCTCCCGAAGCCCACGCCCCCCACTCGTCCACCGGGACGCAGGCTCCAGGGGCACCGGAGGGTGGCACGGACTCACAGACGCGCCACCCTCCCCTGCGTCCTGCGAGGCGGTGCCAGTGTCCCCTCGGAGGCTGTCGGGAGCACAGCTGGCGCGAATGGGCGTGAACCAGTCTTGGTAGGGACATGAGTTTACACCTCTCTTGGGTAAATCCCCTACCCCCCCCCCCATGCGTGCTTAGTGACCCCCCTGTGAGTAACACGCTCACCGGCGGACCCGACTTTGTGTAACCGCGTTTTCTCGAATGCCGCCTTTCCTGGATTTTGCGGTCTGTGGCTAGAGGCCGGCCGGGTCGCTTCTCAGCAGCCACGCCCCGACCCTTTCTCTTACTGTCCTGTCCCGCTCACGACCGCTGCACGTATGCCCGACTTGCCCCAGTGCTGGGGACAGCCCCTATGCCCCGGAGCCCGTGGAACTGTTCAAGGGAGCCCGCCCACAGGGAGCCCTCCAACGCTAGCGAACCACCCCGCTGGCCGCCCACAAGATGCTTCCCGACAGCTCCAGCTGGCTGTCACCCTGTCCCTAGGCGCAGCCCTCCTGCGGCCCTGCCTGGCAGGTTAGGAGCTGTAAAAAAAGTCTGCCTTTCAATTGTCCGAGGGACCCCGTGTTGGTCCCACCATCCAAAGAACCTCTATATCAAGATGCCTTGGGGACTCAGTCGGTTAAGCTTCTGACTTCAAGTCAGGTCATGATCTCACAGTTTGTGAGTTTGAGCCCCGAGTCGGGCTGCGCGTTGACAGTGCGGAGCCTGCTCGGGATTCTCTCTCTTCTTCTCTCTCTACCCCTCTCCCACTCACGGTTTCTCTCTCTCTCTCTCAAAATAAATAAATAAACTCAAAACAAGAACGTTTAAATTTTATAGACCCCTGTGTCACCGTCTTGCAGGAGAAGCATTCACTCCCTCAGCCAACGTCACGGAGGCAGTGCCTTGCCATGTCTGGCAGCCTGACACCTGCTCCCTCACATTCTTGTCCACTGGTCTCTCCTGTGGACAAGGGACGACAGTGTCACATACCTCAGGGGGGACGCCACGGGCAGCAAAATCAAGACGGTGTCTCCCCTGTTCGTGCCTGTGTACGGTCAGTACCCTGGAGAGCGTTCTTGACCAAGCCAACCCTTAGCTTTTGCTCTTTCCATTATTGTAAAACAAGTAATCATCCCAAGTCAAAGTGTTGGGTTTGCGTACAGCCTGCCTACCCTCCAAGAGCAGAAAGACAAAGGCGTGGAGGGAGCGATGGCGGCGTTGGGAATCAGCATCGTCGGGGTGGTCTAGGAGATGGTAGAAGGCCCTCGGATCAGCCTCATGACAGTCTGTGAGGTCTTCCCGCCCCCTGTAAGGTCCCTGGGAAGGATGTGAGCCCGCGTCACACCTGGGAAACAGTGTCGCAGAGCTCGTCGGGGCAGAGCTGGGATGAGGAGTGGCATGCTCCCCGACCCCGTTGTCTGGATCTCTGGGGGAGCCACGCGCCTCCTGCCGGTGGGCTTTGTGAGCCCAGGAACTACGGGGAGACCCCTGGCTCCCCCGTCCTCTGGCCTGGCTGCAGCACTTGCCGTTGCTTCTCCGCAGATCCTGTTCGAGACCTTCAACGTGCCCGCCCTGTACTTAGCCAACCTGGGAGTCCTTTCTCTGTACGCCTCTGGCCTGACCTCCGGTGAGTGGCCCCGCTCCTGACTCCCCCGGGGCCCTCCTGGGCAAGCAGTTTGCTTCCACTCAGCCCCTGTCATTTTTCAGCAGCTTTATGGAGGGGGAACTGGTGCACGACAAACTCAGGGTGTCTAAGTCGTCCACTGGGATAAGTTCTGACGAGTGGGGACACTTGCGCGGCCATGGGCGTGGTCAAGATAATGAGCGTATTCATTACTCCTAAACTCTGCCCCTCCGCTCCCCAGGCTGCCCCCTCCAGTCTGTCCTCAGATGAGGTTGCATGTTCTAGAAATTCGTATAAATGTTGTTGGGTATAGGGGCACCTGGGTGGCTCAGTTGGTTAAGCATCCGACTTTGGCTCTGTTCGTGATCTCACGGTTCTTGGGTTCGAGCCCTGCATCGGGCTCTGTGCTGACAGCTCAGAGCCTGGAGCTGCTTCAGATTCTGTGTCTCCCTCTCTCTCTGCCCTTCCCCTGCTCACGCTCTGTCTCTCTATCAAAAATAAACATTAAATTTTTTTTTAAAGGTTGTTGGGTATCTACCCTTTTCTCAAAGGCTTTTTCCACTCAACATAATTGTTTGGAGGTTCATTCGTGCTGCCGTTTGTAACAATAGTTTACTTCTTTCTTCTCGCCAAGCGGTATTCTGTTGTGTGAACTCACCACACTTTGCTCATCTGTTTACCTCCGGGTGGACATTTGGGTTGTTTTCAGTTGGGAGCTATTATAAGTAAAGCTGCTGTGAACATTTGCCTTCAAGTCTTTGCGTGGACATACGCTTTCGTCCCACATGGGTAGAAACACCTAGAAGTGAAATGATTGGGTCAAGCGGTAAGTGTATTTTAACTTTTTAAAAAAATCTGCCAAATTAGTGGCCAGTGTGGTCGCGTGTCGGGCTGGCATTCCCACCAGCCGCATGAGCGAGCGGGTTCCTCCGCAGACGGGTGTGGCCAGGTTCCGTCCTGGTGGCCCTCGAAGCGGGCGTGCAGTGGGGTCTCACGGTACTGTTTGGCGTGGGTATAGATGTCCAGTTGGTCCCACACTAGGTGTTGAAAAGACCCTGTGTTCATCACTGAATCGTGTCTATGCATGTCTTCTGGGAACCCAGTTGTCCGTGTCCATGCGGTCTATTTCTACACTCCGTATTCTGTCCCATCGATCTGTTTGTCCACCTGCTGGCTGATACCACACTGTCTTGATTCCTGGAGGTTTATAAGTCTTGGAATAAGATGTTAGCATTACAGTTTTGGTCTCTTGTTGTTTTAATGTTTGTTTGTTTGTTTGTTTTTTTCTGGCCATTCCAGGTTCTCGGCATTTCCATATGAATTTCAGAATCGGTTTGTCAATTTCTATCAAAAAAGCATCTTGGGGCACCTGGGCGACTTAGTTGGTTAAGCATCCAACCTCAGCTCAGGTCACGATCTCATGGTTTGTGAGTTCGAGCCCCACATCGGGCTTTCTGCTCTCGGTGCGGAGCCTGCTTGGGATCCTTTGTCTCTCTCTCTTTCTGCCCCTCTCTGTCTCTCTCTTTCTCTTTCTCTCTCTCAAAAATACACATTAAAAAAAAGCATCTTTGGGTTTTTATCAGAATTGCTTTGGACTTATAGATCCATCTGGGGAGAACTGACATCTTAACGGCAGTGTCTTCCGACTGATAAATATGGCGTATCTCCTAAGTGTTCTCCAGTTTCTCTGGGCAGTGGTTCGTGGTTCACAGGGTAACCATCATGCAAATCTTTCATCAGATTTATTTCTCCGTATTTCACATGTTCTGACTCTATTATAAGTGGTATCTTTGTTTAACTTTCTGCTGGTTCCAAACAAGTCCATAGAAATACAATTGGCTTTTGTATACGGATTTGTATCCGGGCAGCTCTAACTAAATGCTTTTATCAGTGCTGGTAAGATTGTCCACTTGGACAACCCTGTGGTCTATATTTAACTCCTTTATTTCCAAACTGGGTGCTATTTATTTATTTATTTTCCTCGCCTCGTTGCCCTGGCTAGAGCCTCTGGTACCATACTGAGTAGAAACTGCGGGAGCAGACATCCTTGGCTTGCTCCTGACCTCAGAAGGAAATCATTCATTTCTACATTAAGTGCGTTGTTAGCTGTAGGTTTTTCATAGACAGCCTTTATCAGCTGGAGGAAGTTACCGCGTATTCCTGGTTTGATGAGAATTTTTTCTTTCTAAATCACGCATGGATATTGGATCGTGTTAAACGCATTTTCTGCCTTTCCTGACATGATCGTGTGCATTTTTCTCTCTTAGTTCTTTAACACGGTGCATTACACTAATTGATTTCTGAATGTCGACTTGCCGTTCTGAGGTAAAATCACTTCGGTCACGACATATTATCTTTGTATATTTTTGCTAAAACTTTGTTTAGGAGTTCCGTGTCTGTGTTCGTGAGGGATCATGGTCTGCTCTGTTCTTTTCTTGTGACGTCCTGTCCCTCGGGGACCACTGAGACCATCCTTTGTTGCTTGAGGTCCGGTATCTTGAAAACTGTTGTTTTCTGTATTTCATTCTCTGTTTTAGGCATTTCGGGTGTGTTGGGCGGGGGTCCACTCTTTGCTTCTTACCTTAGCTGGCCATGGAGGTCTTTTTTTGTTTTTTTAACGTTTATTCATTTTTTGAGACAGAGAGAGACAGAGCATGAGCGGGAGGGGGCAGAGAGAGAGGGAGACACAGAATCCGAAGCAGGCTCCAGGCTCTGAGCCGTCAGCACAGAGCCTGACGCAGGGCTCGAACTCACGGACCGTGAGATCATGACCTGAGCCGAAGTCAGACGCTCAACCGACTGAGCCCCCCAGGTGCCCCCATGTCAACAGTTGACTCGTTCTTGCTTCATTTTAAATGTGAAGACCTCAGGACACCTGGGGGCTCAGACGGTTAAGTGTCTGACTTCAGCTCAGGTCATGATCTCATGTTCATGGTTTTGAGCCCCGCATTGGGGTCTGTGCTAACAGCTCGGAGCCTGGAGCTGCTTCGGATTCTGTGTCTCTCTCTCTCTCTGCCCCTCCTCTGCTTGCTCGTGTGCTTTCTCTCTCTTTCTCTCTCTCTCAAAAATAAATAAACATAAAAAAAAATAAATGTGAAGACCTTGGTTACCAGATTCAACTTGTGAAAAGAGCCCACCACCCAGACCCCTGGTCTGCTCTTCATGGCCCCACAAGCCGCAGTTTCACACAAAGTGAAGCCTCTGTCCCCGTGACCACATCACATCTTTTGGACTAGCACGGAGACTAATACTTTAGTTTAGGTAACTAAAAAGTACCTAAAAGTAAAGTACTTAAAAGTAAAGTTTAAAAACTTTAGTTTTTAGGTAACTAAAAAGTAATCCTCCTTCACTGCACCCAGCCTTGTCTGACAATCGAGCTGTACCCCGCGATTCCCAGTGCCTGCATCGATGCACAGTTTTTAAGGGCGAGAGCTGTCAAAAGCGGAGTATTCCTCCTCTTTCACCCTTTGACGACAGTTGCTGACGTCTGGATGTCTGGTTTCGTAAGAAAATTTGCAGGTTTTCTGTCCGAAACAGTTGGCCTTGGTCTGACCCAGACGGGCATTACCCCAGCACGCTCCCCTACAGCCGAGTTTCTTCCTCGGACCCTTTGCCTTATCTTATTATTACCTCATTATCTCTTCTTATCTACTATCTCTTCCTGGAGACTTGACAGTTGGTAAGGGACACCATGCACCCTTATTATGATGCCAGCTCCGTTCTCTTATCTAGGAACAACCATTGAGTCTGGGGAAGGAATGACATACTTTGTGCCCATCATGGAAGGCTCTCCTTTGCATCAGTCGACCATCCGGATGGACATGGCGGGCCAAGACCTAACCTTGTACCTCCTGCAACTGTTGACAGACAGTGGGCACTCGGTGGTGAGCACAGGTAGGAAATTGCCATTCTCGTCCAGGTGAGCCGGTCCCTGGGTGTAATATCCTTCTTGGCTTGTTCAACTTGCAGCCCTCAATCTGTAAAGCTAAGGCTACTTGACCATAATTCAAGTCTTACAAATAACTTCACCTATGTCTAGGGACAGTTAGTGATTGATAATGACAATGAGGGTGATGGTGATGATGGTGATGACAATAGTGGTGATGGGGACGATGGTGATGATGGTGATGACAGTGGTCGTGATGATGGTGGTGACGGTGATGGTGTTGACGTGTTGATGATGGTGGTGGTGACATGATGACAAGGATGATGGTGATGACGGTGATGGTGTTGACGTGTTGATGATGGTGGTGGTGACATGACGACAACGATGATGGTGATGATGGTGGTGGTGGTGATGAGGATGGTGATGACGGTGATGGTAATGGTGACATGATGACGATGATGATGGGCTAAGATTTACAGAATACTTACTCTGGGCACAACGCTTGACTGAGCAAACATTTCACATACTTTCTGTCACTGCTTCATGCTACAACGCCATGAGGGGAAACAGGTATCTCCACTGTAAGAGGAAGAGGCCTAGGAACAGTAGGTGACTTCCACATCCACCTGACCAGCAGGTGCATCACCTGGGATGTGAACCCAAGGACTCCAGCTGAGGCTGTGCCCGTCTCACTTTTCACACACTTCCCGGACCAGGTTCCCAGCCTGCGCACCCTACGTGACACTCGTTCCCAACAAGCCGACAGTCCCGCGTTATACTTCCCGGTCGTCCCAGGCGAGAGATATATGTCCACAGGCAGAGGGTGTACGGAGCCCCAGAGAATAGTGGCAATTAGAAGAAAGCCAGGGGCCGTGAGAAAGATCAGCCAGGACAAAGAGTAGCATTTCGTTGACCCCTCATGCTTAGCAGGAAGACCTAATGAGCATGATCTCAGCCCATCTGCACCACGGTCCTGCGAGTGGGGTTCATCCCACTCTCGAAGATGGAGAAAGAAAGTCTAAGCCAGAGCGAGCTAGCCGAAAGCCGAGCACTCGGCAAATGGCGGAGGCAGGGTGTGAACCTAGATTTGTCTCACCGAAGCCCGAACTAGGTGAGGAAGGAAAAAACATCAGGAGGGTGCACCATCTTAGAAGCCAGGGGAGGGAGGGAGAAGGGAGGGCCTGGCGACATCGGCTTCTGGAGGGCGAGGAGCCCCAGGAGAACCGAGGGGTGCGGCAGGGTTCTGGAACAAGAAAGACAGAGCAGACGCAGACAGAGGGGTCGGGTGGCGTGGGCGAGGGTAGGAGTCCGCGGGCTGGAGACTCGGGATTTCTCGGGGAACAGGTGCCGGGAGCTCCCAACCAGATTCAAAAGCAATGGCAGACAAAACATAAAACCAGGACATGCCAGGGTCTAAAGCCTCTTGTCAGCCACTCAGAAGGTGGAGGGACATGACCTTCCAGATGTTTCCGGGCGAGGGGGCCTGGCCGGCCAGGGCAGTTCTCAGCAGGAGGGGGCAGCTGTGATCTGTTCACAACCAACGTTCACAGCAGGTGGGGGTCGGGGCACCAACAGCAGCGCCAACTTCAACAGGTACTAAGATCGGGTTTGCCTTTCCGGCCCCCTAAAAACACACACCGAACATAGCAGGGCATCAACACATAACGCACCGGCGGTTTCCAAATGTTCGTGTCTTAGCTCGGGACACCCCGCTGTACCGTTCTCTCCCGCGAGCCCAGGCCCTCGCTGACCTTACGGATCAGGAGGCTCTGGGATCGGAGACGAAAACAGGAACAGGTGCTGCAATTCTGCCGTCCTGACCCCGCCCCGTCCTCGCCTCGAGGGGCTGAAGCTTCCGGAAGGTGCTCCCTGGGGACAGGGCGCCTCTGTGAACCGTCTCGGGTCACGCCCTTCTCTGTCCGGCCCTTCTCCTTTCCCCCGTAGGTGACCGGGAGTACATCCGGAGCATAAAAGAACAATACTGCTACGTGGCTCTGGACTTCGACGAGGAGAAAGTAAAGGCCGACTCGTCTTCCCGCGTGCAGAGATGCCAGCTGCCCGATGGCCAGGAGGTCACCCTCGGCCAGGAGAGGTTCTTCTGCCCCGAGGCGCTTTTCCAGGGAGACCTCATGGGTGAGCGTCGGGGAGGGGCCCCGGGTGAGCCCCGTGCGGACAGTGGGGCCGCCGTACGGGGGACGGAGCCCGGCAGCCACGAGGGGGTGCTGTCCTCAGCAGCCAGCAGGTGCCCATTTCTAACCCCGGTGGGAGGAGCTGTCACTTATTAAGCACCTACTGTATGCCTGTGACTTTGCCGACCACGTACGCCGGGCGCAGCCTTCGATCCTGCCCCATCTGACGTCGCTCACGTTACCGGGGAGTAAACCCAGGGCAGGGGACGAAATACTTGTCGGGTGTGACCACGTATGTCGCTGGACCTCCTGCTGCCTGTCACTCATCCGCCACCTGCTTACAAAATAATCTGAAATACGCAAATGCAGACGAAGCAGAAGAGCTAAAACCATAGGTTCTGAGGGAACTTTAAACATTTTGGCTGATGTAGAGGTTAAAAAAATTCTAGGGGGCGCCTGGGTGGCTCAGTCGGTTGAGCGGCCAACTTCGGCTCAGGTCACGATCTCGCGGTCCGTGAGTTCGAGCCCTGTGTCGGCTTCTGTGCTGACAGCTCGGAGCCTGGAGCCTGCTTCACATTCTGTGTCTCCCTCTCTCTCTGCCCTCCCCTGTTCATGCTCTGTCTCTTTCTGTCTCAAAAATGAATAAACGTTAAAAAAATTTTTTTTTAAATTCTAGGGTAGTTAACACACAGCGTGGGGTGAGTCTCAGGTGTACAATTTCATGATCCAGCAACTCTCTACGCCCCCTAGCGCTCCTCACAACAAGTGCGCCCTTAATCCCCCTCATCCGTCCCCCCACCTCCCCTCTGGGAACCATCGGTGTGTTCTCTCGAGTTCAGATTCTGTTTCTTGGTTTGTCTCTCTTTTTATTTCCCTTCGTTCATTTGTTTTGTTTCCTAAATTTCACCCACGAGTGTGATCCTACGGTACATGTATTTCTCCGACTGGATTGTTTTGTTTAGTATTTATTACACTCCCCCCCCCCCCGCCCCGCCCCAGCTCCAGCCACGCTGCTGCAAAATGGCGCGGTGTCATTCTTCTTTGTGGCTGAGGAATACTCCGATGTGTACATAGCACAGGGCTTTGCAGGACTGGGTACAACGGCTAGACTACGGACGCAGCCCCAGTGAGCTCGAGCTTTTAGAGGCGTACTGAGTTGGCTGAGCTCCCTGACGGGCATGGTGAAACAGGAAAAACGTGACGGGTTGTAAACTTCCTGTTGACTGGGAAGGAGGTCGCACGGAAAACCAGCTATTTCCTGGAATCGACTTGTGAAAATCACTGGTTACGTTTCCGAGAGAGACGGAGGGGAATAAGAGGGACCCGCGCACTTCCCCAGGATCCGTGCCTCAGAAGGGCGTGGCTTTTACGTCTGGCACAGCGATCCGAGCTTACCTCTGCTTTCCCCGTCGGACTGTGCGGGGGATAAAGGCTTCAAACA
>PITB01034806.1:0-12803 GCA_004024585.1 Paradoxurus hermaphroditus | reverse complement strand
GCATATTTGCCTTTTCATTTGAGGATTAGGATGGTATTATTCCTTCCCAATTTTCCCACCCTGGAAAATGCCACCTATCGTGATAGGCGGATATTATCACTTTCACAGAATCTAGAAGAGAGAGCCTGGGCTTGGGGCTACAGACCCAGCTTCCAGCCATGGTTAGACATAATAAAGTGATTACTTTTGCCATCTCCTTACTACAACTGTAAACAAGTCATTTCCTCCTTCTGGGTTTCAATTTTGCCCTTGGATAAAACTAGGGAGGGAAAGAAAGAGAGATTATATTATTTCTAAGTTCCCTTGCAGTTATAGCAGCCTGTCATTCTAATGTGACTCCTTTCTCTATCTGCCCGTGCCCAGCAAGGCTTCCTAGTAAGTACTTCCTTGGGCAAGTAAAGTGTTTTCAGAGGACCTCAGTTTTCTTTCTGTGAAATAGAGATAATAATGTAGACATTTCTTTACAAAAATGGTTTAGTAATATATCCCATGGCCTATTTGGGGGGGGTTATAGTGCAATCCTATAGGGCTTTAAGAATGGCGACCCTGGGCCACCATACACTCAATACAGGTCAGTCACAGGAATGCCACAGTTTGACGGTGGACAGTCCATTGTCCCTGCCACCTTTCTCCTATCTTCCCTTCCTTTCCTGCCTGACTCTCCTCCATGTGCAGTTAGGGTGGGCTTCCCCAAACACAGCTCTAGTCATGTACATCCTTTGCACAATAGCTTTAAAAAATTTTTTTTAATGCTTATTTATGTTTGAGAGAGAGAGAGAGACAGAGCACGAGTGGGGAAGGGGCAGAGAGAGGGGGAGATGCAGAATCAGAAGCAGGCTCCAGGCTCTGAGCTGTTAGCACAGAGCCTGACGCGGGGCTCGAACCCACGAACTGTGAGATCATGACCTGAGCCGAAATCAGACACTCAACCGACTGAGCCACCCAGGCGCCCCTGCACAATATCTTTAATAACTCACCATGATGGTCATAAGGGCATGAACTCAGGCAGTAGGGACAGAAAGGAGGGGATGGATAGGAGAAAGATCGTACAGGTAAAATTATAGGAACTGGTGACTGATGTTATATGAAGTCAAGCTTTTGCCGGCTAAGCTGTGCCCTGGCTCAGAACTGGAATATAATGTCACAGTGGGCTCCCGATGGTGTGGATCGGTCCAGGCATATCTAGGCCAACACAGAAAAGCAAGTGAGATGCCAAGAGGGATACTGGAGTCAGCTTTTTTTGTTTTGTTTTGTTCCCCTAAAGCGACACCTTTGAAGAGCCCTGGCATTTTCCCTGGTTATAAAAGCCTCCTAAAGGCTTCAGAGAAGCTCCTCCCCTCTCTGCTGGAAAATTTTAGCAGCTCCTCATTGCATTCCTACGTTAGCATTCTTCACAGCTCTGACTGCAGTGCTGAATGTCTTGATGAGAAGTCTGGATCACTGCATTTGGCCACGAATGTGGTAGGCTCTGAAAGAGGGAGAGACAATCTCTTGCTCTTTGATGGTTGGTCTCTAGAGGTTGGCTTCTCACTCATAGCAAAGTCTAGGACCCTGGGGTGGCCACCACTGTTAAGAATTTTAGCAATGAGAAATTATAAGAGACTATATACATAATAAAGGAGTGGGGAAGACTTTCATCATAAAGATAGGAAATCCAGAAACTATAAAGGCTATTAAAAGAAGTTTAGCAATGCAGAGGCTGCAGTGGAAAAATCCCTGCATTGGGGGTTCAGGAGGTCTGGGTATTTGTACCTCGGATCTGCTTGTCTGGCTGTGTGGCTCTGGGGGACATGTTTAATCTCTCCGGGCTTCATATTCTTCCCCTGCAAAGATGAAGAATTGGGACACAATTGTCTCTAAATGTTGTCCAGTTCTAAAATTCTAAACTTGCATGTTTTCTCTTTGCCAGGCCCTGTGCTAGATAGGAATATAAAGATGAAAATAGCAATAAAAGTTAATATATATTGAGTGTTTAGTTATGTGACACAGATTGCATTAACCACTTTACATAATGTTTTGTTCAGTTCTCTGAAGATCCTTGTGAGATCAGGTCTGTCATCAGTATTACTGGCCCTGTGAAAGGACCATTTCTTGGTCTTCTTCCTGCTCCCCTAGATTGGGCCTCTGCTATCTTGGACTGACCTGGGGAGCAGTGATGGGAGAGAACCATTCCAGGTGCTCTGCCCGGAACAGTTCTGCCACTAGGCTGTCGGCTGTTAGACGGGGGCGACTTCTGACATGTAAATAGAGATAGATTTTTTGCCCTTTTTCTTAAAAAAACTTTCTTTTTTAAAAACAGTTTATATTTTTGAGAGAGAGAGAGAGAGCGCACGCACGCACATGCAAGTATGCACACCTGTGAGCGGGAGAGGGGCAGAGAGAGAGAGGGAGACAGGATCCCAAGCAGGCTCCGTGCTGACAGCAGAGAGCCCGATGCGGGGCTCGAACCCATGAACCATGAGATCATGACCCGAGCCAAAGTCAGATGTTTAACCAACTGAGCCACCCAGGTGCCCCTTAAAAAATCTATTTCTACCAAATAGCAAGACTTATTATAAATCTCCAGTAATTAAGACATGTGATATCGGCTCAAGGATAGACAAATAGCCCAAGAGAACAGAATAAACTACAGAAACCGATCCATATATCTGTGGCCACTTACATGACAAAAGTGACATTACTGTCCAATGGTGCTAAATTAACTGGACTGGATGACTATGTGGAAAAAAATTACTCTTGACTCCTATTTCACACAATACACAAAAATCACTAAAAAATGGGTTGTAGAGGGGCACCTGGGTGGCTTATTCGGTTGAACATCCAACTTCAGGTCAGGTCATTATCTTGCTGTCTGTGAGTTTGAGCCCTGCATTAGGCTCTGTGCACAACTCAGAGCCTGGAGCCTGCTTTGGATTATGTGTCTCCCTCTCTCTGCCCCTCCCCCACCCATGCTCTCTCTCTCTCTCTCTCTCTCTCTCTGTTTCTCAAAAATAAACATTTAAAAAAATTTTTTTAAATGGATTGTAGATCTAAATGTAAATGTTAAAATAATCCGTGAGTAGAAGATGACATATGAGAATATCTTCATGATCTTAAGATAGAGATTTCTATCTTAAGGACACACAAGTCACTATAACCGTAAAAGAAAGAATGAGTAAAAATTGAATTACATTAAAAATAAGAACTTCTACTCATCAAGATGCACTATTAAAATATGAAGAGGGAAGCTATAGGGAGGGAGAAGATATTTGCAGCATGTATATTTAACAAAGGATCATATCTACAATACAGAAAGAATCTCTACAAATCAGTAAGAGAAAGACAGACAACTCAGTCTAAAAAATGGGCAAAATACTTGAAAAGGCATGTTATAGGGGCGCCTGGGTGGTTCAGTCGGTTGGGCGTCTGACTTCAGCTCAGGTCATGATCTTGCGGTCTGTGAGTCCTAGCCCCGCATCGGGCTCTGTGCTGACGGCTCAGAGCCTGGAGCCTGCTTCGGATTCTGTGTCTCCCTCTCTCTCTGCCCCTCCCCTACTCATGCTTTGTCTCTCTCTGTCTCAAAAATAAATAAACATTTAAAAAAAAAAAAAAAAAAAGAAAAGGCATGTTATAAAAGAGAGTATCCAAATGGAAAAGTACTCAGGCTCAATAGACCTAAAGGAACCGCAAGTTAAAACCCTGATTCATTATCACTTCATACCAACCAGGATGGCTAAAGCAAACCAGAAAACTCAACTACACTAAGTTTTGAATTGGCAAGTATGTAGAGGAATTAGGGATGCCTGGGTGGCTCAGTCGGTTAAGCATCCGACTTTGGCTCCAGTCATGATCTCGCAGTTTGTGAGTTTGAGCCCCGCATTAGGCTCTGTGCTGACAGCTCAGAGCCTGGGAGCCTCCTTCGGATTCTGTGTCTCCCCTCTCTCTGCCCCTCCCATGCTCATGCTCTGTCTCTCTCCCTCAGTTAAAAAAAAAAAATTAAAGAATGTAGAGGAATTAGAACTCTCATTCATTCTGGTGGAAGAATAAATTGGAAACATCTTTGTAAAACTGTTTGAGAGTAGTTATTAAAGATGAGCATATGCATACTCTATAATTCAGTAGTTTAGGTTCTAGGTATATCCCCAAAAGAAATGCATACATGTGTTCACTGAAAGATGCATACAAGAACATGCGTAGCAGTATTATTCAGTATGGACACACATTAGAAACAACCCAAATTTCCATTAACATAAAAAGGATAAACAAATTGTTGCATATTCATACAATAGACTACTAGAGCAACGAGAAGGAAAGAACTGCTGTTTCACCAAATACATGATGAATCTTACAAATATAATGAATGAAAGAAGGCAAACATAGAAGATAACATAGTGTATCATTCCATTTTCATGCATCTCAAAAACAGGCAAAATCACTCTATGGTTTTAGAAGTAAGAATAGTGGTCATTAATTTGGGGGGTAGGAGCTTTTGGGGTACTGGTAGTGGTCTATTTCTTCTTTAGGATACTGATTATAAAGATATTTTCACTTTGTGAAAATTCACTGAGTTATGTACTTATTTATGTATTGTTTTCAGTGTATTTAAAAACATTTTTTAATGTTTTATTCATTTTTTGAGAGACAGAGTGCAAGCAGGGGTGTGGCAGAGAGAGGGAGACACAGAATCCAAAGCAGGCTCCAGGCTTCGAGTTGTCAGCACAGAGCCCAATGTGGTGCTCGAACTCATGAATCGCTAGATCATGATCTGAGCTGAAGTTAGATGCTTAACTGACTGAGCCACCCAGGCGCCCCTTCAGTATGTGCAGCATATTGCAATAAAGCTTTTACTAAAAATTTTTTTGTAAAACATAGGAGTTTAAGATTCTGGTTTTGAACTGACAAAAGATTAACGTTATTAAAAATTCAAAAAATATAGAAGGGAAATAGCTAAAAAGTCTCCTTCTCACCCCTGTGCCCAAGCTATCCAGTTCCCTCACAAGCAGCCAATGATATTAGTATTTTTGTGCATCCTTCCAGACATGTTTTTTTGATATATGAAGAAATAAATACATATGTAATTACACACACACATACACCCTTTTTTTTATATGTATGGCAATATTCTGAGCATGTTATTCTACAGTATGCTTTTATCGTTTATTTAAAAATTTTTTCCATCTGGTACATGAAGAAACTCCTATTCCTTCTACAGCTGCATAATGTAAACTATTGTATGAATGTTCTATGATTTATTTAACACATCCCCCCCACCCCCCGCCTTGATGGGCATTTAGGTTAGATTATTTCCAGTCGAGAAGCTTTCTTGATCCTGATCTATTTTGGGTTACATATCTATTTTCCCAGGCCTCATTTTAACTTTTTACTGCAGCCTGCACAGGTTGATATGTAGTGAAGCAATATGAAAGGGTAAAGTAGAAATAATTTGTCTATTTGTTGGGGCACCTGGGTGGCTCAGTCAATTAAGCGTCTGACTTCAGCTCAGGTCATGATCTCACAGCTCGGGGGTTCAAGCCCTGCATCGGGCTCTGTGCTGACAGCTCAGAGCCTGGAGCCTGCTTCGGATTCTGTGTCTCCCATTCTCTCTGTTCCCCTCCCCTACTCATGCTCTGACTCTGCCTCTCAAAAATGAGTAAACATTAAAAATTTTTAAAAATTAGAAAAATAAGAAATATGTCTATTTCTCAGTTCTTTAAAGGAAGACTGGGGACTCCTGAGTGACTCAGTTGGTTAAGCATCTGAGTCTTGGTTTCAGCCCAGCCATGATCTCACGGTTCATGAGATCTAGCCCTGCACAGGGCTCTGCACTGATGGTGCAGAGCCTGCTTGGGATTCTCTCTCTCTGCCTGCCGCTCCCTGTGTGTGCGCTTTCTCTCTCTCTCTCACTCAAAATAAATAAATAAACTTAAAAAAAAAAAAAAAGAAGATTAAATGCAGAAATTCAAAGCTAGGAGGGCTGGAAGAGAACTAATGCTGTGTTAAGATTCTGATGAAACCTAAGGATTCTTTCAGAAAAACATGCATGCATGTAAAATTTTGCATATAAATTTTGGTGTTGATAGACCACTTGAAATTCCTCCATGGGTTCTAGATTAAGAATCAGGCATAAAGCCACCAATTTGAAAATTGGAAAGCTGAGGACCAGAGATGGGAGGTGGGTCTCATATCAAGTTAATTGCAGAAAATAGTCACTTGTATTGGTGTTAAAGGAATGCCAGCAATAGTCCCTCTCCTTTTGTTGGCTGATGTCACAGCCCAGACTGGAAAGGGAAGCTATTCTTGCCTTCCCAAAGGAACTTCAGTTTGAAGGTAGGGTAGCCTAAGAGACAAATGGTAAACAAATTTATTCAAAAGATTGATTTCTTTGATAACAAGATGGGATGACAAGAATTTTTTGTGTAATACTTTGATTTATTTTCTTTTTCCTTTTGTTTTTACTTCAGCCCAAGAAGAAGAGAGGAAAAGTGGAAGTGAGACCCATTAATTTGGGAACAGATTATGAGTATGGGGTTTTAAACATTCACCTGACTGCATACGACATGGCCCTGACAGAGAGTTATGCCCAATATGTTCACAACCTCTGCAACCACCTATCCATTAAAGTTGAGGAAAGGTATGAAGGATGCCTTTGCATGGGATGTTTTTGGTGTGAGTGGCGTGCTCTGCTTTGTTGTTAAATGAGGTTTTGAGATATAATTTACGTTTAGTAAAATTCACCCTTTTTAGGTATATAGTTTACCACAATCAGAACGTAGAACAGTTCCATTAACCCCCAAATTTCCTCAGTGCCCTGGTGTAGTCAAATCTCAACCAACATTTGATTTTCTGTCCCTGTTGTTTTAAGTTCTCCAGAACATCATGTAAATGGAGTCATACAGTGTGTAGCTTTTTGTGTCTGTTCTCTCTCACTTAGCACAATGTGTTTAAGATTCATCCATGTTTTTGCAAGTATTTTATTGCAAGTAGTAGTATTCCATTAAATGCTGGACCCATTCACCAGTCGAGGTACATTTTCATTGTTCTCTAGTTTATTGGTAATTATAAATAAAGCTGTCCTAAGCATTCTCATGTATGTTTTGTGGGGCATATATCTTTTCTTCTGGAGAGCTACCTAAGCCTGGGATTTGGAGATTGTATGGTGAATTATGTTTCACTTCATAAGAAACTGACATCTGTTCTCCAGAGTGGCTGCACCATTTTGTTTTCCCATCAACAATGTTTGAGAGTTACAGAAACTCCTTTTCCTGGTCAGCTCTCGGTATTGTCAATTTTTTCCTAACGATATATCTAATAGATGTATGATGATATCTCATAGTGGTTTTAATTTTCATTTCCCTAGTAAATAATGATTTTGATACCTTTTCATGTGCTAATTTGCCTTCTCTTTACCTGCTTTGATGACTATCCAAATTTTTGTCCATTTTTAAAATTGGGTTGTTTGTTTTCTTATTAAGTTATAAAAATTCTTTATCTATTTTTGGATATCAGTTCTTTTTTAGTTTGTGTTTTGTAAATATTTTCTCCCTGTCTCTGACTTATCTTGTCATCTTCTTAGTTGAGTCCTTTGGAAGGCAGACTTTTCTTAAGTTTGATGAAGCTCAGTTCATTAATTTTTTCTTTTATTGTTTATGCTTTTGGTGTCACATATAAGAAGAGATTGTCTAACTCAAGATCACAAAGATATTCTCCTGTGTTTTCTTCTAAAGGTTCTTTATTTTTAAGTTTTACATTTAGGTCCATGATCCATTTGAGTTATTTTTGTATATGGTATAGGGTATGGGTCAAAGTTCATTTTTTTTCATATAAATAACAAGTCGTTCCATCACCATTTATTAAAAAGATTTTCTAGCTTTTATCAAATTGTCTTAGCACTTTGTGCAAGTCAATTAAGCATCTACATGTGGGTCTATTTCTGGACTCTCTTCTGTTACAGTGATGTATATATATCTATACTTATACCAATACCAGACTGTCTTGATTACTGTAGCTGGATTACTGAAACTATAGCTTTGTTGGTTTTTTTTCCAAAATTATTTTGGCTATTCTAGGTCATTTGGTTTTCCATAAAAATTTCAGAATTGGTTTGTTGATTTCTACAGAAAGGAACCGATGGAATTTTATTGGGATTGTGTTGAATCTGTAGGTCAATTTGAAGAAAATTGACATCTATTTTGATTCCTCTGATGCATTAACAAGGTATATCTCCCCATTTATTTAAGTTTTCTTTATCTGCTCTGCTTTTCAGTTACTCTTTGGATTTGTTGGAAAACTGTAGGGGAGGAGGACTAACATTTACTGGCTACCTACTCCAGGCCAGGCACTTTACATATCTTATCTCGGGGTTTCAGAAGGTGTGGGATGTCCTGTAGTTTGCTTTAAATAACATTAAGTCACATGGTGAGAAATTTCTTCCCTTTGTAACTCTCATTCATCCTAATTATGTCAAGGAGAAATTCTTCATGTGGTTCTGGTATGTCCTTAACACCACTCTAGCACCTTCTAATCTTTATAACAAAGAAAGGACCTCAGACTCAGTAAACGTATCTAACTAGAATTTTATAACTTTATTTTGTTTTTGTTGTACTTGTTTTTAAAGTAAGCTCTAGGCTCAGCATGGGACTTGAACTCATGATCCTGAGATCAAGAGTCATGTGTTCTGGAGCACCTGGGTGGTTCAGTTGGTTGAGTGTCCAACTCTTGATTTCAGCTCAGATAATGATTTCACCATTCGTGAGTTGGAGCCCCACGTGGGGCTCTGCACTGACAGCATGAAGCCTGCTTGAGATTCTCTCTTCTTCTCTCTCTGCCCCTCCCCCTGCAGAATGAATAAATAAACTCAAAAAAAAAAAAAAAAAAGGTCGTGTGTTCTATGGACTTAGCCAGCCAGGCATCCCCATTGTATTTTTTTTTTTTACCTTTTATTGATGGCAGCTGATACTGGTCTTCCATTTACAATAGTGATATAATGTCAGGCTTATTGAGATATAATTTACATTCAGTAAAATTCACCCCTTTAGTGAACAATTTGTATGAGTTTTGACAAATGCACACAGTATGTATTACCATCATCAAGATGTAGAACATATACACTATCCCAAGAAATTCCCTCCCACCTTTGTAGTCACTTCCTCTCCTTACCCCTAGTCCCTAACAACTAATGATCTGTTTTCTGTCCCTATAGTTTTTTTTAAGACTTAAAAAAAATGTTTATTTTTGAGACAGAGAGCGTGCGAGAGAGCGAGTGCATATGGAGGAGGGGCAGAGAGAGAGAGAGGGAGACACAGAATCTAAAGCAGGCTCTAGGCTCTGAGCTGTCAGCACAGAGCCTGATGCGAGACTCGAACTCACAAGCTGTGAAATCATGACCTGAGCCGAAGTCAGACGCTTAACCGACTGAGTCACCCAGGTACCCCTCTACCCCTATAGTTTTGCCTTTTCCAGAATGTCATATAAGTGGAATTATACAGTATTTTTCCTTTTGAGTCTGGCTTCTTTCACTTAGGATAATGTATCTGAGATTTGTCTGTGTTGTTGCTTGTATCAGGTAATTTGTTCCTTTTTGTTACTGATTAGCATTTCATTGAGTGGATATTTGTTTGTTTATCCATTCAACAGTTGAAGGATGTTTGTATTGTTTCTAGTTTTTGGCAGCTATAAATAGAGCCACTATAAACATGTACAGGTTTTGTGAGAACATAA
Organism: Paradoxurus hermaphroditus; assembly: GCA_004024585.1. Classification (NCBI taxonomy): domain Eukaryota; kingdom Metazoa; phylum Chordata; class Mammalia; order Carnivora; family Viverridae; genus Paradoxurus; species Paradoxurus hermaphroditus. Next base: position 3,107 of record PITB01034806.1, on the reverse strand, counting down.
GTTTTCATTTCTCTAGGAATGTGATTGCTGGGTCGAATGGTAAGCGCAGTAGATGTTTAAATTTATAAGAAACTGCCAAACTGTTTTCCAAAGTGGCTTTACCATTTTCTTTTACATCAACAACTTGAATTCCCGTTGCTCTACATCTCAAATTTATTTTTTTAATTTTTTTAAGTTTATTTATTTATTGAAAGAGAGAGAGAGAGAAATGCGAGTGGGGGAGGGGCAGATGGAGAGGGAGAGAGAAAATCCCAAGCAGGCTCCAGGAACTCAAGGCTTAATCACATGACTGTGAGATCATGACCTGAGCCGGAATCAAGAGTTGGCCACACAGGTGCCTCTCAGGTTTAGTTTTTAAATTAACTTTTTAAATGAATTGATTTAAATAAAAATAAATAATCACTTGGGTGGTTTGCCATTGCGGCAAGGTAATAAGTGGCACAGTGTGTGGATATGGCAAAAGTTACACTTTCTTACTAATTAGATAGTAGTATTTTCCCATTTTACAAATGAGGAAACCAAGGCTCAGAAAGCCCAAAAGTCACAAAACCAATAAGTGGCCTAGATTTAACTCACTTCTGTCTGACTCGAGTATTTTTAATCATATAGGGTCTTATTTTTAAGTCCCTAAGCTAAATTTGAACTTTTAACCTTTATGACTTGGAGTATAACTGTGCTAAACATGCTCTTTAGAAGACTGGATAATAAGCTGTGACTTTAGCTCTCACAGCTAATGGTACTTCCGTTGTTTTAGACCTAACGATGTGCTTTGTCTCTCGTGATGCCCCAGAGAGTTGGTTGCTCTTTCAGCACTTGACGCACACTTCTCTCCTGTCACTGAGTGCTTTGGGCTGTAATAATCTATTCATGTGTCAGCTGCCCTCCCTACTGACTAGTGGGGACTGTGTTCTTGTTTGTTTCTTAGCATCTAGCACAGGACCTACCACATGGGGGGCATTAAGCCATTGTTGAAAGAATGACAGGTTCTTGAATGTGACTGCACAATGCAAGTGGGTAGTATACATGTGTTTTTAATTAATACATTAAAAAAACTACTGATTGAGTCTCTTCCTGCTCTATGGTAGGTATTGTACTAGACATGCTGACTGGAGGAGACTAAGGACAATGTCCCTGATTTTAGGGAGTGTGTGTGTGTGTGTGTGTGTGCGCGCGTGTGTACACAATGTAATGTGGAAGGTGGTAAGTGAAGGATAAAATGCAGTGTCAGTTCAAGGAGGCTGAACAGCATAATAATTTAGAGCAATGCTTCCTCAAAGTGCCACTCTGCAAAGCTATCAGAAACTAATGCCAAAATGTACATTAGTGCTTTGCTTCCTTCATCAAGAAAGTCTCGTTATTGGAAAAAAATGTTGGCTGAATTAAATGGTGGTGTGTTTAATGACTGTTGGTTGCATGCTTCTTATCTTGTAAGGGATTGATAACAAGCAGTTTGTTCACTAGCAACTTAACTTGCCTACGGACCACACTTTGAGTAACAAATGGTGAAGAGTACAGGCTCTGGAATTAGTCGGCCTGTGTTCAAATTGTAGTTCTGCCAGTTGTTGGCAATATGACCTTTGGAAATTCTGAACTTCAGTTTCCTCATCTATATAACTGGGGTGATAATTTTCTTATTTAAGTCCTGAAAATTAAATAAGAAAGTATATGATAGCACTTAGCAGAGAGACTGGAACATTGTAAACACTCTGTAAATGATATCGTTATTAATAACTGCTGAGAATATTTTTATTTAGCTGGCAGGGATTAGGGGTAGCTTCTCAGAGGTTATGGTGGCAAAGAGGCATTCATTAAGTGTCATTTACAGAATGTTACCATACCTACAGTGGGTCAACTCCCTGAAATAGTGTTTTACATTTTTAGAAGGACTTTTTAAAAGGGTGCTGTTTTTATTTATTTTTTAAAATTTATTATTATTTTTTTTATTTTTGAAAGAGAGAGCGAGAGAGAGAGCATGAGCAGGGGAGGGGCACAGATAGAGTGGGAGACACAGATTCTGAAACAGGCTCCAGGCTCTGAGCTGTCAGCACAGAGCCCGACGCGGGGCTCGAACTCGAGAACGGTGAGATAATGACTTGAGCCGAAGCCGGACGCTTAACGGACTAAGCCACCCAGGCACCTCAAAAGGTGCTGTTTTTAAAACCTGGCTGTGGAAAGCTCCGGTTTCTTTTGAGTAAAGGCAGGAAGGCAGTAGCATTTGTTTATTACCTACTATCAGCCAACCACTCTGGCTTTTTTTGTATAATGTTGCTTAATTCAAAGAGGCACCTAACACATAGTAAATCAAAGTATCAGCTCTGTGGCCAGACTGCCTGGGTTTTACTCTGGCTCTGCAGCATTCTTACTGTGTGGCATTGGGCAGTTTACTTAAACTCTGTGTCTTGGTTTCCTCATATGTAAAACGGAGTTAATACAAGTTCCTACCTGAAAAGGCTATAGTGAAAATTAAGGGAGATAATATATTTAAAATGCTTATGACTGTTCCCAACAAGAGTTGGCTGCTATTATTATTATTAATTATTATTTATATAATAGAAACTTGCCTATGGTCATACATCTAATAAAAGGCAAGTTCTGGATTTGAATCCACGTTTTTTGTGTTTTTTTTTTTTTTTTTCTCAAATTCTCGGTTCTTTGTAACTGGTTCTCCATGCAGCTTTAAGTGTGATCTTTCTAGAATGGAAATATGATATTACTACTATGCTTAAAATCCTTCTATGGCTTCTCCTTCCTTTAAGATCAAAATGAAAGTTCCTCACATGGCTTGCTAAGTGCTCTATGGCCTGGGCTTGCTTCTGTTGCCTTAACTCACATTTCCCATTCCGTCTTCTCCCTCCAGTTCACAGAGGCTTTGGTTTTATCCCTTTCCACCTCAGGACCTGTGCATATGCTTGCTCTCTAACGCTTAGAATACTCTTTCCCCTTTACCTAACTAACCCCTCCTTTTTTCTTTTCTTTTCTTTTTTTTTTTTTTTTTAAGTTTTTAATGTTTATTATTTAGTTTTGAGACAGAGAGAGACAAAGCATGAGTGGGGGAGGGTTAGAGAGAGAAGGAGACACAGAATCCAAAGCAGGCTCCAGGCTCCAAG
>PITB01034805.1:0-12817 GCA_004024585.1 Paradoxurus hermaphroditus | reverse complement strand
CTTGCTCCGCCTTCCAAGCCGGCAGGGCGTTCCTCCCGGTGTCTCCGGCGCTGTCACCTCTGCTTTGTCATCCGCTTCTTGTCCGGTAAAGACCTGTGACTACGCGGCCCCCTCCCGCTAATCCAGGTTCCTTACCTCATCGCATCCCCAAAGTCCCTTCTGCCCAGGAGGGAGAGAGACCTCACGGGTTCCAGCGATCGGCACGCGACAGTCTTCGGAGGGTCATTACCATCAGCCCGGGTGGTACCTGTGTAGAAGGGAGAAGTTTGGAGGGAGACAGGAGACTCTCTAGAAACCCAGCAGTACTAGAGATGGGATGGAGCGCGTGAGGAGGGGGGCCTCCGGCAAGGGGGGGGCTGCCCCAGAGCACAAGCTCGCACGTGTTTTCCGGTGTGCTGTGAGAGTCAACCGTCTGACGCATGCACCTGTCGTTGTGTTTACTTTGGAAACAGATTTCCAGCAGGAAAAACAGCCTTCCTGCCACCCCGTCTGCAGTATCCAGCAAGATCAAAGTGCCAGCCCCGCAGCCCATAGTGCGGAAGGACAAGCGGCAGGACTCGTCCAGGTTCAGCGCCAGCAGCAACAGAGAGCTTCAGAAACTACCGTCTCTAAAAGGTGATTTTCGTCGTTTGCCTTTGCCGAGTTCAAGCGCGCCCCTTCAGGGCAGGCGTCCCGTTTTCAGGTCTGCCGGCCACTCCTTCCTCTGCCGCGTCGATGGTCCCTTAGGGCCGTCTTTTCTGTTGCGTTTCGTTTTGTCTTTTTTCCGATTAAGGCGATTAATCGATTTACCCGAGTGGCATTTCAGGTCCCGGAGCTGTTTAAGACGGCAGGGCGGTCACGCGAGTATCCGGGTGTGACACGCTAAATGTCTTGGTGCGAATCGTAAGCGGGCCGGCTGGCTGGCGCTCCCTCCGAGGACTCCCGTCCTGCGCCTGGCACCTCTGGACGCTAGCGATTCAGAAAGGAGGCGCCGCGAGGACAGCGGGTGTAACCCCGGTCTCGGGGAAGCGGGAGCCTCGCCCTGCTCCTCGGTGGGCTCTCTCCGTCGGAACCGTTCGGGGGTGACTCCGCCCGGGGGCTTCCTAGCCGGGGTCAGTCAGGGCGCGGTGCCCTCTCCTCTGCATTTCCCCCAGAATGGCTGAGTCTCCCCCTGCCTCTCCACCGGAAGGTCTTTGGTCCCTAAAAGCGTTCCTCCAGGTGATGCCGAGGCCGAAGTACAGAAGATCAAAGAAAACAAGGTGAGGACCCCAAAAGTCAAACGCGAACCTCTGAACGCCTGCGTATTTACTAAAATAGAAGACTGGGGTCATAAAACCCCAGACGTTTCTCGTTCCATACGCTTCCGGCCGTGGGTCCTTTCACGAGACGTGTGACCCGGAGCGGGCAGCGCGTCACCCTGACAGGGTCCAGTGCCGCCCACACGGCAGGGCAGCTGGCGAGGGCTCAGGGCACGCGTGCCGGACGCGCCAGGCAAGGGGAAGGGACGGGGGAGGGGAGGACAGAGGGAGGGAGGGAGCAATGTAAGGATTCATCGATGCCTTTCGTGCCCCTCGCTTGCTCGGAATCCGGGCTGTCCACTCCCTGCGGCGTGCAGAGCGCAAACCGGGCTTCGGTTCCGTTTAACCTCATCTTAGGTAATACGCACGCCGAGTCACTCTCGGGAGGGACGAATCGACGAAGCACAGGAGGCTTTCAGGACCGCGGAACCGTTCTGTACGATGCCGCCACGGTGCACACGCGGAACCGTTCCGTTCGATGCCGCCACGGTGCACACGTGGCGTTTTGCATTCGTCGGAACCCGCAGAACACACAGCACGAGGAGGGAGCCTGACGTGAACCGTGGTATTTAGTGTAACGATGCGTGAGTATCGGCTCGTCGGTTGTAGCCAGCGCCACCACACCAATGCGCAGTGTTGATGGCGGGGAAGCAGGTGGGGACGGTGTGAAGCCTCCACATTCAGTGTTTCCATAAGTCCCGAAGTCAGATCCAGTGATTAAAAAAAAAAAAAAAAACCATGCCGTTGCCATCTTCCAAGAACCCCCGCCGCCGGGTCTCTGAACGTGGAAGCCAACCCTTAAACCCCCCCATGGCGGCGTGGCAGTGTCACTGGGGTGGCGACCCTTTGGGTCCTGTATCCGCTGGCTTACCACTGTGTTCTTCCTTCCTGTTTGTATCTCGGACTTCCCTCCTGGGATCATTTTCCTTGTATCTGAATATGTCGTGTAGAATTTGTTTTAATAAGAGTCCGCTGGTGGCAAAGTCTTTATTTATGTAGAAATGTCTGTATTCGCCCTCATTCTTGAAAGATGTTCACCGAGTATTGAGTTTCAGGTTATTTTCCTTCAGTTCAAGGAAGATCAGCGTTTCACTTCCTCGACCTCCGTTAGGATCGAGAAACCAGAGTCAGTCTTTGAAGGGATTGTGATTCCAGCCACTTTTCTGATTTTTGTCTTTGACATTTGATTTTTCAGTAGTTCCGCTGCCGGGTGTCCAAACACGGGTTTCTTTTTTATCAGTCCTTTGGGGATTCATCAGTCCTTTGGGGAACGGTGGAAAGTCCCCAGCCGTTTTTTTTTTTTCTCATTCATCTCTTTTTTCTGTGACTTTGATCAAAGGTGTATTAGACTTTTTCACTTACTGTCTTTCTTTTTGATCTTCATCTGTATCAAATGTTTTGTGACTTCCCGTGCTATAGTCGCGATGAGACAGTCCCACATTCTCTCGGGTGAAGGACCAGTTCTTCATTCTCGACCCATCATGGACTAACGCTTTCATAAAACACAGAACTATAAAAGTGAAATACAAAATGCAGCCTTTTTTATCAATATGGTCAGTAGACCTAAAGTTGCCTCGCTAAGGTGCTGTCAGAATCTCTGAACATCATCATCATGCCTCATTTCTCTTGTTGAGAATCTTCAGGTCTGTCTAGTATGCGCCGAGCTCACTTTGTCGAGCTTTTGATCTGAGATGTGGTGCTTCGCTGACGGAAGTTGGGTCTTTAATCTGCAGCGTGACTTTTTCATACTTTCCGTTCTCTCTGGGATCACACTCGTCGTTTCTGCGGGTGCGGTGAGCATAGCTCCTTTGTGATCTGTGGCAGATAATGACGTCATCTGAAGTCCTTGTCACCTGTCGTTCGTGATGCCTTATTTTCTTGAGGACCTATTTTCTAATGCGTACCGGTCATTGTACTCAAAGCTTTGAAATAAATTAAAACCTGAGACGAAAGTGTCTTCTTCCAAAGGGATTTGTTTTTGCAGGTTTTTGCTGCTTTTGCCACACACCTGGGTCACTACCGGTCTGGGGATGTTATAACTCACAGCACTCCTGTATCACGACTTGTGAGATCCGTGAGGCTGGTTGTCCTGTAAAATGTTCCACTGATTCCCCGTAGTTCTTGTACGTAGAGACTTTTATGGGCTGGAACGCCGTGTAACGCAGGAGATGCTGGGATTAGCGCCGGATGTGCATTCGATCCGGTGACTGTCCTAAGCGATGCCAGATTTTACGCTGTGTGACAGTGATGACAGGTGGGTCTCTCGGTCGGACGATGACACCTCCCTCGGCGTCTGTCCTGTCCAGGGGTGCCGGAGATCCGCGAGCTGTATTCTGGCATCCCGCCAGCGTCGGCTTGTCCCCGACCGTATGCTAATGCCGTGTGTGCCGTGTGATGGTGCCGGCTCGAGACGGCGGCGGCGCTGGAGAGTTAACGTGTGACCCGGCACTTCTGAAAGCGGAGCCGTTTCCTGCGGCCTGGAGATGTTTGATTACCTTGCCGTGGAGCTCCTGCCGGAGTCAGGGTGGGCTCGATGCTCCGCCTCTTCCTTACCGGTTTCCCTCTAACGGAGAAAGCTAAAGAGTTTTTTCTGGTTTTCTCTTTTTCGAGTATCGTTGTGAACTTAGGGATTTCACTGATTTCAGTGCACTTCAGCCTATGAAAATCGTGATCCTTTCTGATGTGCACGTGCATAATTTTCAGCCTTGGGTACCCTTTGGGCTAACACCTGTGTGTTTCTCAACATGGACACATTTCGTACCTTCCTTGCCGCAGGCCTGGAATCGACCATTTTCAAAGAGTCCTGATTTCTTTCAGTGGGGATCGATTTTAGAGACCAAAATCTGGGTACGGGGGGTGCTTGTTGCTATTGGACTGATGTTGCTTGCAAGTGCTGTCAACGGAGGGAGGTGGTATATGAATATATGTACATTTTTGTCGTGCTTTCTTATGGACATTTTCAGTTCAACTCTAACAGTACGGTGTTTTCACGTGCTTCTCGAATTTTCAGTTTCATCCCTTTTACCCTGAAAATCTTGGTTTCTAACATCATCGATGTAATTATTACTGTATCCCGTTAAGATAATTCACAACAACAATAGTGATACTGTTACAAACAGTGGGAACTTTGAATTGGCTCGTTTCGTTGCAGAAAGAGCAGTTGTGTTTTTGTTGGGATCTCATCACATTTTTTAAGCGTCCAGGAAGGACCGGCATCTTTAGGAAGGCTGCTTCCTCTCACGTAGGAGTGGGCTACGTTCACTTCGATTTCCACTTTGGGCGTTTCAGAGTTTCCATTATGTGAGTTTTGCCCATGTCTTATTAAGTTTGTGCCTAGATACTCAGTTATCGTGGCTCTTGTGAGTGTCTTCTAAATAGTTGGTAATTATTTATGTGAAGGCTGTCGATTTGTGTCTTGTTTTCACATCCTGCTTTCTTGCTGAATTGTCTTACTGTTTGCAATAGGTTTTCAGTGGATGCTCTTGGATGACCCAAGTATCTTAGTAGATCTGCACGTAAAGATAACATCACCTCGGTGGGGGCGGGGGGTCCTGGCTGGCTCAGTCAGCATGCAACTCTTGATCTCAGGGTCACGAGTTCAAGCCCCGAGTTGGGCATAGAGCCTACTTGAAAAAAATAAAAGATAACCTCACCTTTTTGTTCCTACTTCTTATACCTCTAGTGTCTTCCTCTCGAGTTGGCTGGAAATTCCAGTGAGACGTTATGCGTGGTGGTGCAAATGGACAGGTCTGTCTTGTTCCTGACTTTAACGGAAATAGAAGCAGGATTTTTTTTTTAATGTTTCTTTATTTAGAGAAAGAGAGAGCATGCACGCAGGGGAGGGGGCAGAGAGAAAGGGAGAGAGAGACTCCTAAGCAGGCTCAAGCTGTTGGCGCAGCCGACATGCATGGGGCTCAGTGTCACAAACTGTGAGATTGCGACCTGAGCTGAAGTCAAGAGTCTGGCGCCCAGCCGACCAAGCCCCCAGGCGGACGGAAACAGGATTTTTTGGAAGCCGGTCATCATTCTGTGGCGACCGTAGGTTCTCAGCCGTTACAGATCTCGTGCGGTAATGCGGATTTTTCATGGCTCACATCCTTTTCATTCGGAGCTTTCCCCGAGTTAGTCCCTTCCTTGGCCATCTTTGGGCCGGAAGGTAGAAGAGCTCAGATGCCACCTGAAGGGAGATGTTTGGGCTGCCGCGTGGGAGGAGCAGATCCGCCCAGCAGCTCGTGAGAGCCTGGGGACAGTCAGGTCAGGACGGAGCAACTGGGACTTCGAGCGATTAACCGGAGACCTCGGGGCACAAATTTCGAGCTGCTAGGCGCTTGGCCTTTGTGACAGAAGTCGTTGCATGACTGTTGGGAGGATTTACTTTAATTCTTAAAACTTGGTTTTTGAACGGCAGTGAAAACCTTCCGTTCCTTGCTTTCCCTTCGTGAAAATTCAGTACCTCGGCCTTATTCAAAGCGGTTCAGTTTCTGAGACAACTGGGAACTTTGCCATGCGAGGGGGCCATTTTTCCTGCCCAGAGATGACCGCGCGTGCGCGGAGAGGAACTTTGCCTCGCGGCCGGAAGTCGAAGGACCACAGCAGTGGAGTGGGAGGAGGTGCCAGCCTGTGTGTCCCGCTTCCGGCGAGTGGGACACTTCCCTCAGCGGTCCCGTCTTCTGCCACGTGCTGGGATTTCCGCGCCTGTCCCCAAGCGCCCGCGCTAACGGAGGGCCCGGGCCTGGGTGCCGGTTCACAGCAAGTGTTGCCTGACCGTCCGGGTCGTCCGGAGCGCAGGGAGGTGGTGAGGGCGGTGACAGTGACCGGAGGCGGCCCTGGCCCCTCGGGGAGCCAGCAGACCCGAGGTCCACCGCGCTTTTCCCGCTCGGGCCCCTCTCGGCCGCTCTCTGTCAGCAGCTGGGCAGCAGACACGCCCCCACGGCCGCCCTCGTGCGTGACCGAGAGCTGGCGCCGCGGCAGCCGGCGGCCCTCCGCAGACCCCCTCCCGTCTGCGCTCCTCGGGCCACGGGCAGGGCCATGGCTGCAGGGGGCAGTCTGGCCTCGGCCACCCGCGCTCCAGCCGCCCCCGCGGAGCAGAACCCGGGAGTCCTTTTCCGGCTGTCATCTCCCAGTTAGCGTCTGGCTCAGGCCCTCCCCACACCCCGCCGGGGTTCCTCCAACCTTGCGTGCAGCTCTCGACTGCACACGCGTACATGCACACACACGCATGTGCACACATGCACACGCGCACACGCATGTGCACACGTGCACATTCACGCCATTCCCTGCATGTTCCCATCCTCTGTCCGGTCCCTCGCGGCTCTGGACACCTGGCTCTCCCCCATCTCTGCCTTCCCCAGGGGTGGCCGCCGTGCCCCGCTGCGTCCGCCTGCCCCAGCGTCTCCCGGACCACCCCGACCCAGGCCCGCCTCCCCTCTTTTTTTTATTAATTGTGGCAAAATATACGTAGCGTGGTGTTTATCGTTTTAACCACCCATAAGTGTACCTTTCAGTGGCGTTAAATACACCCGCGGGCCGTGTCCACACCTCCATCTGTTCGTCGTCCCCAGTTGAACCCGCCCCTGCTCGCCCGGGCCTCCTGTCATCCACCCCCAGCCCTGCAACTGTCCTCTACTTTCCGTCTCTGGGATTTCAACCCCTCCAGGAAGTGGAATCATACGGAACTGGCCCCGCTGGGTCTGGCTTCTCTCTCTTAGCGTAGTGTCCTCAGGGGTCATCCGTGTTGTCGCCTGTGACAGGGTTTTTGGTTTTTTTCCTGAAGTTTCTTTATTTTGAGGGAGAGAGGGAGAGAGTCTCAAGCAGGCTCCGCGCTGTCAGCGCAGAGCCCAGTGCGGGGCTCAACCTCGTGAGTCGTGAGATCATGACCTGAGCCGAAATCAAGAGTCGGACCCTTACCCGCCTGAGCCCCCTGGGCGCCCCCAGGGTTCCTTCCTTTTTAAGGCTCAATACTGTTCCTCCGTGTGGGCAGACCACAGCTCGTGCGTCCATCTGTGCATCGGTGGACACTCGGGTTGCAGAACACGCCGCACACGTTAGCTTCACTCTCCACGCGTGTTACTCTCGTGTGACGTGTCACCGAGGGCAGAGCCGTTTGCCTGGCTGTCCCGGTGCCCAGGCCAGCATCTGCCAAGGATGCAGGACACACGCTGTACGGGAGGAACGAAAGAAAGGCCTTTGAGCCCTCCGCCTGCTCCTTCCGTGGTCCTTCGGTTTCCAGAGAGCTGCGGTGGCGTCCCCTCTCCTGGGGAGACCGGTCCGGGCTCACGCCCCACCCCCCCACCCCCCACCCCCGCCGGCCCTCCGTGTAGACGCAGGTTTGCTATTAAACCTGCTCTTAAACCTCTCGCCGACGCGAGAGCACCTTGACCTATCGCGCGTGCTAGAGACACCGGGCGTGGGTGCCCTCCCTGCCGCGAGCACCCGTTCCGGCCCTGACGGCCTCCGGCCCCGCTGTGGGGAGAGCGACAGCAAGCGCTGGGGGGGGGGCTTTCTCGGGCTCCTCCGCTTCCCCCGCTGGCTGTCCCGGGGACCAGCCCGTCTCCGCCGTCCACTCCGCAGGACTCGCTCCCGTGGACAGGCCACGGCGCCTGCCCCTGTGTCCTTGCCGCTGGCAAACAGGAGCTCCCTGGCAACCTTTGAACACAGCTGAATGCTAGGTATCTTTGATCGGCCTAAGGAAAAAGTCTATTTTAAACTCGAAGTGCCGCCAGCTGTTTTAGGTTAGCGCTCCTGCCCGACAGAACGTGCGTCGTCCGTGCTCCTGCGGTTTCCAGTTTAAAAAAAAATAGTGCCGACCAGCTCAGCGGCCACAGCGCGACACCGTCGTTCTCAAGGCTCAAAAACGACTTGCTTTTGATGAAAGAAACTCTAAAACTTCTTGACTAAAATACGAGCATATTTAACTTGCCTGCAGGATTGCCTGGGAGATGAAAAATAAAACCTTAAGCTAAATTTAGAAGTGACAACTGGAAAGTTTTATTCAGAACTGCTAAAGCAGAAATAAAATCAGTGGGATGTATTTACAGGCGGTTTGTTTTTAAATAAAGACCAAAACAAAGTGACAGAGGGACCGGGGAATAAAGAGCGATTCGGGTGTTTTTTTAAACTTCACTTCTGCAGCGCAAAGTTGTTTGGTCGGCATCTGTGATGGGGGGGCGCACGGGGGAGGGTGGAGGACCACCGCCCTGTACCCAGAGCTCCGGCTTTCACCCCCGGGGCTGCTGCAGCGGGGAGGGTGGGGAGGGCGGGGATGGGGTGGTCGCGGGAGAGTTAGAAACCCGCTAGGGAGGCCATCGTGGGGGGCGCGGAGGGCGGGCTGGCCCCTCACGGGGGCTGCAGGAGGCAGGCAGCAGGAGGCCGCGGCTGTGTGCCCCGGGGCCGGGAAGTGTTACTGTCCAGGAGACCAGGTGGCATGTCCCTCCTACTTATGTGCTACAGGGGAGGGGTTCATAGAGCAGGAAGGGGGTTACAGGATCAGGAAACAGTTGGTGTTCACTGCTCAGTCGTCTGTCATTTGGGGTGTTCGATGGCGTGCCCGCCACGTGCCAGGCACCGTCCAGGGGCTGGCCAGGGGAGAGAGCCCGTGGCCCAGGGAGGGGGTAGGAAGGCTTGCGGAGCAGGGGTGGATAGTGTAAGCACAGCCCCCCTCCGGGCGCTGCCGCGCTGTCCCCCTGCAACCCCGGATCCTTCTGAAGCACCGTCATGATCTGGGAGTTCTGCGGCGGGCACGGCTTGCAGCGTGAGCCCTGATGGCCGGAGCCAGGTCCGCGCACGCCCCTGACAGTTCCAGCGAGCCTGTAGATTCAGTGCAGAGGGGGCAGCGGTGGCGGTAAATATTAACTAGTCTGCGACCGATTCTTTGTGACTTGGAGGGAGTCCACAGCCCCGGGTTTGTCGGTTCGGTTAGTCTTGCCTGATTTAGGCCAGGTTTGTGTTTGTGTGTTCTATGCAGCTCCTGGTTCCCGGGCGCCCGCCACAGCCCGTCCTCTGTTCTGAGCCTACACCCACGGGGCAGCGATCATTAAGGGGTTCCCCCTGTGCTGGCTGCATCTTTTTAAAACCCATCGCTTTTAATTTTTATCATAGTAGTATGTGCTTATTTGAGCAATGCTAAGATACAGACATTTCAGGAAGAAAAACCGTTGCCGTAATACTCAACAGTGACTGGTTCTTATTTGGGGAGTGTTAAGTTTCATGATCATACTGCTTCTGAAGAGTTATACACGGCCCTATTCAATTATTTTCATTTTCCATATTTATAAATATTTTTGAAGGATGTGTAGTATTTCGTTGTGTGGGATAATCCCTTTGACATGAAGGTAGTTTCTAAAAAGAATCACAAACAAAAATGCGATGCTCTGAAAAAAATTATTAGGAATTAACTAAGGAGGTAAAAAACTAGTACCCCGAAGACCAGAAAACGCTGCTGAAAGGCACTGAAGGCAGCACCAGTAGAGGGAGAGACACCCGTGTTCACGAACCGGCAGGCAGCATCGTCAGCACGTGAGTGCTGCCCAGAGAGACCCGCCGATTGGGCGCAGTCCTTAGCAAAATCCAGAAATAGGAACCTCCATTCTAAAATCCACACGGAATCTGCAGGGACCCCAGGTGGCCAAAGCAGTCTTGAAAAAGAACACACTTGGAGGTCTGAAACTTCGTGATTTTAAAACTTCGTGCAGAGTAACCGAACAGTGCGAAACCAGCATAAAGGCAGATACATTCACCAATATAGACTAGGCTGAGAGCCTGGAAATCACCCCTCCCGTTGACGGTTGGATGGTTTTCAGCCGTGGGTGCCACCCACTGAGTGGGGAAAGGACAGTCTTCCTAACAAATGGCCCTAGACAAACTGGATATCCAAATGCAGAGAATGAAGTTAGACCCTTACCTCCTGCCGTACACAAAAGGTAACCCCAAGTGGATCAAAGACCTCAATAGAAGAGCTAAGACCATAAACCATTAGAAGAAAACATGGAAGCAAAGCTTCACGCCCTTGAATTTGCTACTGATTTCTTCTAAGTGATGTCAGAAGCACAGGCAACAAAAATAAAAGTTAAGTTGGACTACATCAAAATTTAACGGGGACTTTTTTGTGGTCGGTTCCGTGCTGCCGAGCGTTCGCTTCCTTCTGGTGCATTCTGAGCGTCGCACCCGGGGGGCTGGGTCCGCGGGACGAGATGGAGTTCTTGCAGATCCTGGAACGCGGCTGCAGCAGGTCAGCGGCCGCGGCGGCCTCCGCGGCTACGTACGAATTTTCTTCAGGGCAAACGATGTGAGGGTTGGTACATTAGTGGGGGGGGGACAAATATGGAAGCAAATCCCGGGAGGACAACAGGCAGGTTTTTGGCCGTGACCGATGGGTCGTCTATGCTACCGAAGCCAATGGCAAGAACACATTTTGGGATGTGCAAAGGGGAGCATGGTGCCCCCTGAATAGCATCGTCGGCTTCGCGCTATGACCGATGGTCCTCCAACAACGAAACCGCCTACTGCTCATAAATTCATTTGGACAAACCGTAAGTCCGATGCGCGTGGCGCTCCAGACAACGTGTACCATATTCTACCTCTAGAAAGAAGATTTGAGAGTGGGTCCCACGTTCAACACCTCACGGGGGAAGACCGTGGAAAATAAACTTGTATGATATGGGGCTCTTCCCGCAATCGCATTTTTACTGCTCACCATTAACTCGATTAAAATCGTCTGATGAAGCAAAAACTAAAATAAAATTTCCGCGCATCAAAAAATACAGTCAACAAGGTGAAAAGGCAACCCACAGAATGGAAAAAACATGGAAATCATTGATCTGATAAGGGGTTAATATCCAGAATTTATAAAGAATTCCCACAGCTCAACAACAAGGACACCCGATTTAAAAATGGACGAGGGACTTGAATAGACAGGTCTCCGAAGAAGACCCACGGATGGCCGGTAAGTGCGTGAAAACCTGGCCCACGTCACTAGTCATCAGGAAACTGCTAATCAGGATCCCGGCGAGATGCTACTTCACAGCCGTTAGCGTGGCTGCTATCGCAGGAAGGACGCAAAATAATAAAACCCCGAAAATGACGCGTCTTGGCGAGGTCGTGGAGAAATTGGGGCCCTCGCGCACCGTCGGCGGGAGCGTAGCATGCTCGGTGCCGCCGCGAGGAGCAGCGTGGCGGTTCCTCAGAAAGGCAAACACAGAACTGCCGTGAGCCCCAGCGAACCCGCTTCCGGGTGTGCACCCCAGGGGCTGGACGCAGGGACGGACAGTAGACACCTGCACGCCCGCGTCGGGGCGGCCGTGTTCGCAGCAGCCCGGAGGCGGAGGCAGCCCGGCGGGTCCGCTGGTGGGTGGAACAGGTCCAGCCGTTCGGAGGGAGGGGGTACGGACGCCCGCCGCCCCCCGGATGGAGCTCGAGGCCGTCACGCAGAGGGAAGCACGCCGGTCACAGAAGGGCGCAGCCCGCGCGATCCCACTTGGAGGAAGTGCCCCGGGGTAGTCAGAGTCCCAGGGACAGAGACCAGGAAGGTGGGTGCCATGGGGGGTTGGCGGGGGAGTCAGTGTTCACGCGGAGAGCGTCAGTTTTGCAGGCCGAAGGTCTGCGGACGGACCCTGGCAACAGCTGCAAAATGGTGTAAGTGTGCCTAACGCCACCGAGCTGTACACTGGGGGTGAAATGGGGAAGACGGAAAATTTCTTATCGTGTGTATTTTAGCAGTTCTTTAAAAATGTTAGAATGTGGGGCGCCTGGGTGGCTCACTCGGTTAAGCGTCCGACTTCGGCTCAGGTCATGATCTCGCAGTTCGTGGGTTCGAGCCCTGTGTCGGGCTCTGTGCTGACGGCTCGGAGCCTGGAGCCTGCTTCGGGTTCTGTGTCTCCTTCTCTCTCTGCCCTCCCCTGCTACCCTGGTAACGCTCTGTCTCTCTCTCTCTCTCAAAAATTAATAAACATTAAAAAATTCTTTTAAAAATGTTAGAATGTGATGCTCGCCCTACTACCGCCTTTCTAGAATAATCACGCCTCTGGAATGGATTCCCGGGGGTAAACTTGCGTAAAGACTCTGATCTGTATGGCCAGGTCGTTTCCCAGAAGGATCAAAACAGTTTGTGGACTGTCGGCAGGGCCACAACATGCGTCTCTCAGAATCGAGTGATTTTTTAAAAACGATTTTTTAAGATGATTCCTGATTTAATAGACAAAGAAATACTTTTTCATATAGTTATTGATCACTTGTGGTTCTTACAGCATCAAGGCCCTGGTTGTTTTTTTGTGTGTGTGTGTGTTTGTTTTTTGTAATCAACTGTAGTTGATTGTTATTATATTATTATTAACTCCGTGTGTTTATAGCATTTATATTTCTCTGGCTTTTGAGGGGTAACATACAGAAATTTGTAAATTTTTTGATGTGAGCAGGATCCATTAAGGGTGTGTCCGTTTTTAAATGTCCTTTTTAAAATGTATTTTATTTGTTTGTTCTTATTTGAGAGAGGGAGAGGAGTGTGAGTCGGGGGGCGGGGGGGAGGGCAGAGAGAGAATCTTAAGCAG
>PITB01034804.1:0-12815 GCA_004024585.1 Paradoxurus hermaphroditus | reverse complement strand
CCTGACACCGGCCTGTCCCTTCTTTCTCATTGTCTCCACCCTTCCACCCCCCGTGCATGGCTGCTCTGGGTCTTGTTTTTCAAACCTCACTGTGGGAGATCTAGGCATCCTCCCTGAGCCAGCTGGCTGCTGGGCCAAGGCCTGCTCAGAGTTAATAATAATCATTAGCTACCCGGTGCTGGGGCCTTTCAGCTCCAGGGCTGTAGGCACTTGCAGGCTGAGTCAGCCAGCCCTCACCCCCTCCCTCTGGGCAGCTAGAGTGTAATGGAATGGGGAGGGGAGGTGGTCAGAGTCTCACTTCCTAGCCGTGGCTCGAGGCTGCTTTCCTTGGGGGTGGGCCCTGAGCTTCCGCTGAGTAGATTACTATGGCCCCTTCACCCGACAAAGATCAGTCCGTGGGGAACACAGCGTAGGCTCCGCTGAGAGTGGCAGTGGCGGCCGTTGACCCCGAACCTCCAGTACCCCTGTCCTTCCTTCTGTTATCTGTCTTAACTTCCAGAGGACACCCCGGGTCCTGATGCCCCAATCTCAGCATTTCTGGTGGCCCTCTGCAACCTTAGGGAGCAGGGAGGCTTCCGGGTCACTGCTGCACTGCTCCCGTGTCGGGTGGACGGAAGAGCCCGTGTATCATGCAGTGAAAAGTGCATTGACCTGGGAGCCGGCAGAGCTGCGGTCTACATTTGCGCAGCTCCTAACACTGGCGTGGCCGCGGGCAAGTCGCTTCCTGCTGGACCTACCTCACAGGGCTGTTGTGAGGGTTTCGTGAGAGAATGCATGTTCACAGGCATTGGAAAGTCCAAACATTAAACAAATGGAAACAGGTGATAGTGTGTTCTTGTCCTTGACTCTTTCACTCAGCCTGGCTCTGGGTCCGATGCTTCTTTTAGGGAGGCAGTACTCACTTATGGATGAGATGCTTAGGGGACCCAAGTCCCTGACAGCTTGCGTTGTCAGCCATCCCAAGGGCGCGCGCGCGACACACACACACACACACATACACACACACATACACACACACATTTCCTCCGTCTAGATGCCAGGTCAGCTCTCATCCAGTCCTGTCAGGAAAGTCCCCAGGTTATGACCCTGCAAAGCCAGCCCTGAGCGCTGCTGGTTTCAAGGCATGAGGCTGACTGCAAATCCCTCATCCAGCCTGAAGTTCCTGGAGCTGGTCTGTCTGCATCTCTCCACCTCATTCTGCGCCGCTGAGGGGAAAGCGGAGCAGACAAACCAGGGAGGCAGGAGCTATAGTAAGAGACACAACACTGCCACTCTCTGGTTCCCCCTGTAGCCCCAGGCTGAGCAAGGCCTGCCTCGGGGCCCTCATGCCAGGCTCTGCAGATGCAGAGCTGACACACGGCCCCTCGCTTGCTTGCAGGTTTTTTTCTCTTTCCTTGTTATAGCCTCTTGGAGTAGGATCACAGTCCTCTCCTCCTCAAACGACTTTATTGGAATTAAAACGCGCGCGCGCGCGCGCGCGCGCACACACACACACACACACACACACACACACACAAGCATTTCTATTGAAATGTTAAATTAGGGGAAGGATACTTTCTATTCCATCTGAGACCTGCCAGCAGTCTGCTGGGAGTGCAGAGAGAGAGGCAGGAACAACAGCAGTGCAGAGGCTCCAGTATTCGTTTTTTTCTCTTAATTGTTTTTTTCCTATCCTGGGATCCCGCAGTGAGACACTAGTCAGGCGTGGTGGGCACAGCCCCGGCGGTTCTCACCAGCACAGGCGCAGAGCGGGCGCAGGTGACATACAGGAGGACAGGGCCCCGGGATGGCCCTGGTGGGTGGTATGCAGTAGACAGTCCCCAGCACTGGGCTAAGCTTAAAGCGGACCCAAGTTCCCTCCAGGAAGACAGCCTCCCCCCTAGACAGCCACCCAGAAGCTTGGCTCGTCACCAATGTGCAGGGAAGAGGAGTCCCAGTTTTTAATCTACCCGCTGTTGTCAGAATTTCCCAGATGATTTTTTAAACCTCTGCTGAAAGCGGATTAAATAGCTGCTTCAGGCCATTCTGTGGTACCAGAGGATTCCACTCTCTCACTGGGTATTCGTGAGGGGCCCCCAGCACCCCTCTCTTGAGAGCAGTTGTGAGTTATCTCATGGGGCTTTCTAAGGAACCCCAGGACTGAGCTGGGCCTTTCCAGCTTGACCCCACCCAAAGCAAACTTCGGCCACGCGAGGAAGCCGTGGGAGGGGAGGGAAAAGCAGCTCCTAGTTCTGTCCAGCTACGGTCTCCCCGCCCCCCACCTTGTGCCTATTCACACGTGCATGTACCCCCCTAACTTTGGGGCCTCTCGCCTCATGCACACCAGTGCTGTAGGGGTGCCTGGAAGGCACCCGCGGGGCTCCGTGTCCTGGCTCACGGAAGGATGGTTCTCAGACTGTGGTTCCAAGCCCTCCGTGGGTGGGACAGTGACCACACGGACAGACTGGAAGGCCTCGGGGCAGGTCTAAGTAGCCTTGCCGCTCGCTTTTTCCTACCTGACCGCGTACAAGCCTGGTGAAGGGGCTTGATGAGGCAGCTGCTTTAGCCCTCCTCTCTCACGCCCCGGGAAACGAAGCGTCCGCCACAGGCTCGCTGTAGGCAGACCTGGAGAGCCGGCCTTCCTGCTGCATAGGCCTGAGCCCTTTCTGCAGCGTGGGTGCGGAAAGGCGGGTCTTCACGGTGGCTTCCTGGGAGACACGGGAAGTGCTGCAAGACTACAGCTGCAGAAGGGAAGGAGGTGAGAGGTCAGGTGGAAAGGAGACCAGGCCGGCCAGGGCCACTGAAGCTCCCACTTCTGTTCTGCAAGGCGACTGTCCTGGTGGCCTCCGCCACTCCGCCGAAACGCCACCTAAGAGGAGCCGAGTGCTACAAGACATGGCAGACAAAATTGCACGTCGTGGCCAGGATCTTAGGGAACTTCTTGTGGTTTGGGGATGCGGGGGGGCGGGGCGGGCGCGGTGGCTGAGGTGCAGCCATGGCCTTGGGAGATCGGAGAAGGGAGCACCAAAACTTTTCGGGCTCAGAGACAGGGCTTGGCACAGGCCGTTGCAGAGGGGAGAACTCCCGGCAGGCTTCCCAGACCCGTTCTCTTTACCAGCGTCCTCTTCTGGGCCAACGGCAACCACAGCAGAAGCTGCTTCGAAAAGATGAAACACTGCTATTTAAATGTAGACTATGGGGGCGCTCTGGCCTCAACCTGTGCCATTGTGCCGACTGCCAGCGCTGCCTCGTCTGACGTGCCTGGAGTGGTGTCTCCGTCCCCTCACCACTTTGGTCGTTCCTCATGAAGAAAACAAGACAACGATCCAGACAGGAGGGCTGCCCTCTGGTCAAGATTTGATCAAGGTAGGAAATTAGGTAATGATTCAAATTCATTTCTTTTTTCCTTATCCCGTCTCCTCTCCCCTTTTGGAATTGACCACAATGCCCTTCCAGAAGTACCCAAAGAATTTGCACGTGCAGAGTTTAGTAGAATCCAGTCCAGTTTCTGATAGACCGTGTCTACCAAGAGCCCGGGGATTGCATTTCTCTGTTCTGTGCAATGCCCAGGACACGCTAAACTGTCAACGAATATTAACCTGCCCCATTCAATGAATATACTTTGAGCCAAACTCAGTTACCATTTACGGCATGAAAAAATACACGTAATAATCAAAATAGTGAAACTGAGCTGCTTTCCACCAATTCTTTTAATCCAGTCCAAGTGTTTTTCCATAGCACAGTTAGTAGGCTTCATCCAGACTTTTAAGAGAACTCTGTGGGGAGGCAGCCCTCCTCCCCAGGGATCTAGGAAGACTTCATTATCTACGGGCTGTAGTCCCAGGTAAAGGAATTTCTAAACTCTCTCCTGCTAGTCAGTGCCATTTCTTTGGAGTGTCCTATCAGATTGGGAAACTATGGTCGGCTGGCCAAAATCAGCCCACTGAGGGGTTTTGTATGGTCTGTGAGCTAATAAGAATTTTAACATTTTGACATGGTCCAAACTTCGGCTCAGGTCATGATCTCGCGGTCTGTGAGTTCGAGCCCCGCGTCGGGCTCTGTGCTGACAGCTCGGAGCCTGGAGCCTGCTTCGGATTCTGTGTCTCCCTCTCTCTCTGCCCCTCCCCCACTCATACTCTGTCTCTCTCTGTCTCAAAAATAAATAAACATTAAAAAATTTAAAAAAAATACATGTTAAAATTATATGAAATTGAAATTTCAATGTCTGTAAATAAAGTTTTACTGGAACAGAACGACGGTCATTAGTTTATGTATTGTTTATGGCCGCCTTCCTGTCACAATGGCCCAACTGAGCAGTTGTAACAGAGGGTATGGCCTGCAAAGCCTAACGTATTTACTCTCTGGCTCTTTACAGAAAGAGTTTGGCCCTGGTCTATTTTCATGTCTCGACGTGGATTCTACCCTTGCATTTAAATATCCTCTCCTGGCTTAGGCCACACACTTCTGAGGTACAGCAAGCCCCACCCACAGGCTGAAAAGATAAATAAACCAGTCACAGACTATGCTAGAACAGAGACTCAAGCCAGGTTTAATGATCATAGTCTAGTGTTCAGAGCCCAGAGGCTCCAAGGTCTGCCAGCCTGGGTTGTACATAGTGGGAGGGATAGGGTCCCGGACACGGGGAGGCCTGCTGGCTTTGCCAGCAGGGCTACAAGGAAGTACAGAGGAAAGAACACACAGAAAATTGGAATCAGTCGGCTTTACTGTCCCCGGCTTGGGTGTACTCTCTCCTGGTCCCTTCCTAAGGAGCCCCATAAATACAAGCAAAGAAAAAAGATCACAAATAATCACATAGACAGATTGGAGAGCCCTGTCATATCCTGTCTCCAGGGACGCCTGCTTCCTGGGAGACCTGTCTGGTTTATGGGCGCAGGGTGGGGGGAAGGGAGGGAGTGATTTCTCAGCCTTTGCTTATAACCAGACTTGGCAGTTTCCTACACCAGGTTCTAGTGAGCTTACATATACCGAACACCTAATCCCCCAAGAAGGAAGCTGCTTGGATTCTAGCAACTGAACCATGAGAAGAGGCTAGTCAGTTCAACCTCTTGGTGGGGCAGCCAGGCACACCTACCCGTCTCTCAGATGAGGGGCCTACCTAGTGGGTACAGCAGGGAGACAGGGCCTCAGGGCCTTTTCCTGGTCCCTAAACTGGGTAGGACTTCTGAAGAGAATGGCCCTCCTAGTCCTCAGGAAGTCAGACTGCTCCAGAAGGCCAACTTCATTTGACTTTTCAAGATTTTCAGAGCCCCAGGTGGTGCCTATCGGGAAACTGCAGCCTGGAGACGAAATTTTCCCAGGTTCCCTAGTAGGTCTGAGGAGGGAGGCCTGGTTCCTATAGCTCCATCGACAAAATCTCCAGAAGTCTCTGGAACATAACCAGACAACAACTTTTCCTTCTGGGCCCGTCGCTGACCTAGCTCTACATTTATTTCTCGCATACACGGACTTTAATCCGAGGACGGTTTCGGAGGGGTCTGAGGAACCGGCTAGCTCCCCGTCACCCCTTCTCCCCTGGTCCCCCGACCTGTGGTTCTCCTAACCCCAGCTGCGCTTGGCAGAGGAGTTATTCGGTGCCAGGGAGCTGAGGGTAAAGCCTCAGGAGTTCAGAAACTAAAAGTACAAGAGTTGGTGTTTGGGGAGCCTGGCGCAGTTACTGTCTCTCCTATGGGATACGAAAGTTGTGTGCGTGAAGCTGTGCCCCTAGCGGAACCCGCTCTGATGGGGGGCGGGGGCGGGGACTGAAGAGTCACTGTCCTGGTGGCAGTCAAGGTGCCAGTGTGCATGCATACCTGTAAGCGTGCATACCTAGGAGCATGCAGGTACTCGAGGGGAATGCTGCGCCTCTCCCGACAAACGCGGTTACTAATTAGAGGATGGACAGCAGTCTTGGCCTCCCGGGCACAGACAAGGGGAAGATAGTGAGTTCCGGTCCCCTTTCCCGATCTTAACAGGCAGCAGGAGTCAGGCCCTCCCAGCGACCAGCCCTCACCCGCAGGTCGACGACACCTCTTGGAACCTAAAAAGCAGGTCGGAAAGCTAGAAGATCTGGAGAACTTCCAACGGACAGGGGACTTGGTTGGGAGAGGGGAAGACACTGAAAAAGATCAATGTCAGAGGACACTTTCGCCTGTGCCCCGCTTGTCCCCTGGCCAAAGCTCAGAGCACCCGTCTCCCAGGGCCTGCAGTATAGTCAAAGCGCACAGTCCTCTCCAGACCCAAAGAATTCTGCAACCTTGGACGGAATGGAACGTTGGGCCTGTTCTTAAGCTCCTCTGGCCCGACCACCACAACGGCACAGACCGCTGGCTGACAGCGACCGGAGGTGGCAGAACTCTCCTTCTGAAAGTTTAGTGCCCCTGTCTCTGTTACAAGGCTGCCTGGAACCTTGTGGAGAGGGGCAGGACTCTAAGCTGCACTCCACCCTGCCGTTCTGGGGCAGAGACCACCCGATTCCAACCCCTTGCGTGACGAAATCCCACGCTTTGGCCCTGCGGCAGGGTGAGATCTAAGAGAGGAGCAAGGCTGCTTTGTCAACACCGAGAAAACACACAGCCAGTTCCCTTCGTCCCCGAGCACAGTCTAGCCCAGCCGGGGCCAGACTTGCCAGGGTCCGTCCCTTGGCGGTCCCACCGGAGCTTGCTGAGAAGCCCGAGAGAAGAGACGGCAAACACGGGAGATCAGGTACGTCCAGCTGGATGCTACGCAACGGAGGCTGATTTACCCTCCTCCGCCCAGCGGGAGGCGGCCCCCTATCCCACGTCTGTGGCAGGCACCCATAAAAGCTCTGCCTCCGGCAGCCCCCACCCTGGTCTGACACCCAGGTGCTGGGAACCAAATGCTCACCAAGGGTTTCACCAACCAGGGAATTAGCAAATCTGGAGCTTATCCCCCATCTACGAGTTTCGTGCTGGCACGTACGCCGTGACGCAGACCCCTCCGTTCGTAACGTTTCCCTCTGTGCCACTGGTTCCGGACAAGGGACAGGGACCACCTCTCACACTGTTGCCGTATCTGACAGGACACCGGCCAGGCTCTTGCAAAGATCCATCCATCCAGGACTCATCGGGAAAGAGAGACATTAGAGGGAAATCTCACAATAGCTTTGGGGAGCGTTATTGATTGAGGCCTCAGCCTTTTCCTGACTCATTTTCCCAAAGGTTTCCAGTGTCCCCGGCTGTGAAGTGTGACTTCCTGGCCAAAGAAGATACTACGGCTCTTCCCCAGTGTCGCTCCTATGGAAGATCCCCCCCACCCCCAGCACACACGACACCGCAGGTGTGGGTGGGCAGAGATAGAAAAAAAAAAATTTTTTTTTCCCCAAATGATTCTCCCTTGAGGAGCTAGGGATGACCTCAAAAAAGTTTCGGGAATCTGCTCTTCCCCCCCCACCCCTTCCTCACTCCCACCCAACTCAGACACGCTCCTCGTCCTCCACCACACTGAGAATCCCCAGGGCTTTGGGTAAGGGTGTGGCGCTCGCCTAAGGATTGATATATCCATATTTGAAAATCGTGGCAGCCACACCCTGGTTGAGGTCTATGCCAGCTATTGTACCCGTGACCAATTCCCTCGCGGTCAGGGGGAACCCGCTCCCTTGGGCAGCCAGCCCTCTCTTCCATCCCCTCATAGCCTTCAGGGGTGCGTTACCTCTCCTGGGGCAGAACCTCCCCACCACCCCATCCTGCTCACACCACAATGGGTGTATCGGAGAAGACCGAGCTGACCGATTCCGGATCCGACATCCTCCGCGGGCCCTTGCCTGTTGCCTCGGGCACCGGCAGGGTGTTGCCTGGCTTGAGCTTGCCATTTTGACCCTGCCCGGGGCCAGCAGGCTCCAGGAAGGCCACCCGCCGGTCAAAACCATCATCCTTGTCCCCACCGGCCATAGGATCGTGATTGGGTGTGGTACTAAGCATGGAAGAGCTGAGGCTGTCTCCTTGATGGCTGGACGGTTTCTCCACGCCCCGGCACCAGCATCGGCAGGGCGTGAGGTACAGGTATATGAGGACCAGGACCACACTGAGGATACAGCCCACGAGGGTGGTATAGGCTGTGTTGAGGGTGTCGTGGTGTCCGTGCAAGGTGAAATTGTACACTTTCAACTCCACAGACAGTGTCTCGTTGAAAGCCTCCCCCACGGCGTAGCAGGTATACACACCCCCATCCTCAACCTGCACCTGCTGGAAATGAAGACTGCCGTCCTTGGACACCGTCACCGTGCCGTTGGCCACCTCATCTAGCACCCGCTCGTTGCTCGGCGTCACCCACACCTTGGTCATCCCCTGCTGCTTGGTGTCGCACTTGATGGTCAAGGTGTCCCCCAAGTGGGCCTCCCAGGCACGCTCCTTGTACTCGCTGCAGTTGAGGAAACTCAGGTTGAAGACGCTGTGCAGCTTTTTGGAGCTCATGCAGTACAGGTCCTCCTGGAAGTCCACCACGGAGCTCAGCTGCCGGGACTGCCAGTGCGAAAAGAGCTGGTAGAGCTCGCAGTCGCAGTGCAGGGGGTTGTTGTGCAGGTACAGCCCGTTCTTGACCCACGCGGGCAGCTTCTGCAGGTCGGGCAACGGCAAGTTCTTCAGCTTGTTGGAGGAGAGATCCAGGAGAGTCAGCTTGGGCAGCTTGGCTCCTTCCTTGACCAGTTCCAGAGGGAAGCGGGAGATCTGGTTCTGGCTCAGGTAGAGTTTCTGCAGCTGGGCCATGTCGTCGAAGGCGCAGCGGTCCACTGCCATGATGTGGTTATTGTAGAGCAGCAGCACCTCCAGCGCCTGCAGCTCGCTGAACAGGAACTCGTCCAGCGTCCGGAGCTGGTTGGAGGAGAGGTCCAGGTAGCGCAGGTTGGGCACCGGGGAAAAGGCCTCGGAGGAGATGAAGTTCAGGTGGTTGTGGCTCAGCAGCAGGGACTGCAGGTGGACCAGGCGGGTGGGCGTCCACTCGGCCCGCAGGCGGCTCAGGTTGTTGTGGCTGAGGTCTAACAGCGCGGTGTAGCTGGGCAAGGAGTGCGGCACGGCGGGCAGCTGCTGCTTGGAGCAGCTGAGGATGTTGCTGGCGCACAGGCAGGCGGCGGGGCAGCTGACCACGGGCCGGGCGGCCCTGGCCGCCTCAAAGAGGAGCAGGAACAAGGACAGCAGCAGGAGCCGGAGGCCTCGCGGGTCACGCTGGGGTTGCATAGTGTCACTGGGCAGGGCGAGGAAGGCCACCAGGAAGATCTGGGAGGGAGTCACCCGGGCATGTTCTGGTGGGATAAGGAAGGAAGGCTCACTTTCACTCCGGGCTTAAGAGAGACAGCATGGGTTTGTGGTCACGAGCGCCTCCGAAGGGAAGGACTGACCCTTCCTCCTCCCCCTCCCCTTCTTCCCTGTCCCCCCTCCTCTACCCCTACGTTGGGCCAGAAGAGAGAAAGAGATGCTGGGTGGTTTCCAAGCGCTGTGCAGGCAGTTGGCTCAAAATACTGGGCAGAGGAGGAGGTGAGCACACGGGCCTACCGGGCTGGGGTCACAGGAGTGCAGGATGGGGGTATGCCCGGGATCGTTAGGAGCTGTCAGGTTTCACAGGGGTTGCGGGCCGGTTTGACAGCAGGGTCAGCAGGGCCTCTAGGGAGGAGCCGAGGGAAGGTCACCGGGGCACCGGCTGGGCAGGGCGCCTACTGACAGGGCTGAGGGTTCCCGGGGCCTGTGGGGGCGGGCTCCCCCCGGGGCCGCTGGTCACCGCACCTGCTCGGCAAGGACGCGTCTCAGCCCATGGCGGGTCCGGGAGCTCCGTCGCGGCCTCCCCCGGCGGCGCCTCACCGGCCGGCCTGTCGCGGCGCCCGCCTTACGCAGGGGCCCGCGCCCGGCCACATCGCCTCCCGGGGACTTGCCGGGCTCCGCTCCGCCGCGCCGCCGCGCCGCCGCCTCGCCCGCCGCGCCCGCCGGAGCCCACCGACCACGGCCGCCGCCTCCGGCTCCGCGGGTCCCGCGTGGAAGCGGTGCGGGGAACCGGAGACGCCGCGATCCGAGCGGAGGGAGCGGCGTGGGGGCAGCGAGCACCGCGCGCGCGCCCGTCGCCGGAGGCTCGGGGCGCGTGCGCGCGGCGGGGGCGGGGCGCACGTGCGTGTGTTTGTGTCGGAGCCGGACGGGCGGCCGCGCGCCAGGTCGTTCTTTCTCGGAAGGGGGTCCAGGCGGGGGGACCCGAGGACGGAAACTGTCGGGAAGGGACTCTGGCCCCTAGCTCCTCTCTGACTTCCTCCACCTTCTTTCATTCTCTTCACCGCCCCCGAGCTTCTACCTACCGAAACCGCTCCTGCGGAAACTAGGTCTGCCTGGAATGAATTCGCTGCAGTGACTCCGGGGCACGAAGCGTCACATGTCTTTCAGTCCTACAAATTAAAGAGATCTGGCTCAGCTTCCCGCCTGCCAGTGTTGGCGGGAAATTCATTAGTCACGTTCTGAGGTTCCCCACTTCTCCCTCTAGGGCTGTGAAGTCTCAAAAATTTGGGGGAAAGAGTTGGGGGCGGGGGGAAGAGCCTCGGTTTTGTGTTTGGTTAAGTCTTGATGCTATTATTCCACCACCCTTGGGGTGCCACCGAAGGATACATTTCCACAGCCTGCAAGCCAGGGAGGTAAAGGGGTGGTGGTCTTTGGGACATGCCCAGGCCCCAGGATCCCATTTCCCCAGCCTCCCCAAGAAGCCATCCCTACTGCACCCCTGAGACACACACACACACACACACACACACACACACACACACTTCATACAAACCAGGAACGGGTTTCCACTTTGGGAACCTTCAAAACCTTTCCCAGCCTGGGGGAAGTCGTTCATCCCTTAGGCCTGGCCGCTTGCCCTCGTCCTGAACCAGTACCAGCTCTTTCCTCTCCTCTTATGGAGCGATTCCAACATAGTTTCTCTATTGCCTAATCCTCAAGATAAAGCCAGGAGGGGGAGTGGGGACGGTGGGGAGGGTGGGATGGCGGTCTTCTTTAGGATGGTCCCTGAAACACCAGGAAGCTGTTAACCAGTGTTTGGTGTTGGGGGTTGGGCAAGGAGTGAGGGAGAGGTAAGAAGAGCTTAGACCTTTTATAACTCAAGACTATAGCTGTTTCTTGGGGTGGTAGACCCTAAGGGAGAAATTACCTTTTTATTCTTTCTAAGTTTCTTACAACAGCAGGAACGAGGCTGAGTTTTAAAAAGAAAGACTTTATATCTGTCACATATGTTTTACATTGAATTTAAGTGAATGTATTATCTCTTCAAGGGGTACTGGCATGTTAACCTTATGCATAGAATGAAAGGCCTTCCTCTGTTCATTTGAGGCATCAGTTGATAAGGTGGGGAGAGTATTTAGGGAGGAGAATATGCTGAAATGACATTGCGTCAATACTCTCTGACTGCATAACAAATTACCCCA
The DNA here is from genome assembly GCA_004024585.1 of Paradoxurus hermaphroditus. Classification (NCBI taxonomy): domain Eukaryota; kingdom Metazoa; phylum Chordata; class Mammalia; order Carnivora; family Viverridae; genus Paradoxurus; species Paradoxurus hermaphroditus. The sequence goes on along the minus strand of PITB01034804.1, from coordinate 1,429 downwards.
AAACTCAGTGGCTTACTATAACAATATGCGTTTATTGTCTTTCGCGGTTTCTGTTGGTCAGAGATTCAGACACGGCTTGGCAGGCAATGATGGCATGCAGGTCTCTCGTGCAGTTGCAATCATATGTCAAGTGGAGTAGTCATTGGAAGGCTTGACCGGGGTGGAGAGTCAACTCCACGGAGGCTTGCTTACACGGCTCGCTCTTGCAGGTGACCCATGGCAGGAGGCCTTGGCTCCTCTTCATAGAGACCTCTCCACAAGACTGCTTGAGTGTCCTCGTAGCATGGTAGCTGACTTTCTTCAGAGCAAGAGATCCAAGAGAGAGCAAGGCAGAAGTCACAGTGACCTGGCTCTTCAAGGTCACACCTGTTATCTGCTGCCTTGGTCACTTGGACCAGCCTCGATTGAGTATGAAAGAAGACTACACGAAGGCATGAATACCAGAAGGAGCAGCTCACCGGGGGCCATCTTGGAAGCTGACTATCACACACGTCTTGGAAATCACATCTGTTTTGAAAAGTTTCAACCCTGCACAAAAGTAGAGAAAGAGTACAATGAACTCACATATACCCATCATCCATGTTACCCACCCAGTAATTATCAAGGGAATTCCATCAGTTTTATTTTGTATAAGTATCCGTGAGAAACACATACTCTTCCGACCCCATCCCCTATATCCTCTACTAACTTTCCTTAGACCCCATGTTCCAGGCTCTTTCTTTCTCTCCCTTTCCTCCTTGCTGCTTCAGGGATGGAGGGGAGACAGATACAAAGAAAGAGGGCCCCTTGTGCCGGACACCAGTCTCAAGTGTGGAAGTCTGTAATTTGGAGCGGTCATCACAGATAGTGTCCTCAGTTAATCCTTTTCTTTTTTTTTCCAGCTCATCCGGAAGTAACCATGCCCTTTTCAAATTCTAATACGCATATGGATAACCAGGGGATCTTGTTAACATACAGTTTCTGAATCAAGAGGCCTAGAGTGGAACCTGAGAGTCTGTATTTCTAACAAACTAATAAGGCGATGCAGACCCTGCTGGTTCACAGGCCACGCTTTGGGTAGCAAGGGTCTAGAGCCGTGCTGTCCAAATCGGTAGCCACTAGCTACATGTGGTCATTTAAATTAATTAGAATTAAATAACATTGTAAATTGCCTCTTCAGTTTCCCCAGACGCGTTTCAAACGTTCGATAGCCACATGTGGCCAACTAACCCTATTGAACAAAATCATGGAAAGTTCCATTGGATGGCTCTGGCATGGAGAATTGACTGACGCTAACTCTCCCACAGCTGCTTTCTAGACCAGAATAACTATTAATTCACAACAAAAAGGAGACCTTGGTAGGATAAACAGGTTATTTATAGTGGATATTTATAGCCTCTTGCTGGAATAGATCAACCCAGTATTCCTAAATACAATTTGGAAGGCTGTT